>VIAB01015442.1:18375-28464 GCA_009801035.1 Oophaga pumilio | reverse complement strand
GCTCCTGACACACAGTCATGGGTGTCAGCTGTGATAATCAGCTAGGGGTTAATTGGGGGCACACAGTGGCTAATTTATATATATTTTTATTTGGTAGGGGAAAAGTGGCTAACAGAGCACACAGTGATTGGCTTATACATTTATATTTTTGATGAGGGTATCCACAGTGGTTTATTAGATATTAAAGGTGTGGTACATATTTATTTTTACATTTAGTAAGAATAATACTATAATACAGTATATGGCACTACCACATGGTCATAATTTTGTTAAAGTGGCACACTGCAATCACAGAGCAGTCCCAATACATATGGAGGGTGCACGCCACTATTTTAAGTAGTTCCAATGAATGAGGTAGGAAGAAGTGAAGATGCAGCACTCATCAATATTAAAATATGCTGTCTTTTATTTAGTTATTTAAAAAAATAAGCACTATTCACGCAAAGGAATACAACAGGAGCTGAAAAAAGGCAACGGCTGTGTCACGGTTGTGTCAGATGCAACAGACTGTCGCTCTGTATCTGGCTGCAGAAGGTCTCTTCGTTTGGCAGTACAGACACCTCCTTAATCCTTCTGACTTTTGGACCCAGCAGCAACCTCCCACCGGCTCTAGTTGATACACCTGGACCTGGGTGTTTATATATCCCCAGTGTGCTGCAGAGAATCGCCGGTGATATTCACATTTTTCCCTTGTGAAGGCTTGAAGCTAGAGCAGTTTTCTAAGTTCCTCTCTGGAGCTGTTTGAGGATGTTTGTTCTTAACTCTCTGAGTCGGTTCAAGTTACGTTCATTCCCCTTGTCTGCCTACTTTTTTGTCTTTAGTTTACAATGGGGACTGATCAGAGCACATTCCACCCCCTCCCTATCCAGGGCTTAGCTCTAGGGAGATACAGAGCTTAGGTCTTTTGCTCGGCGATAGGTGAGGAACCAATTTAGGGACGGTAGGGCAGGTACAGTGGTATTTGATCTGCCAAAGGGTTTCCACTTACCCTTTTTCTAGTGTCTGGGCTTCCTTCTCCTCATCCCTTCGCGTTACACTTAGTCTTTCCGACACTGTGCATGTTTCGAGTATCCACCTGCTAGTCGTGTAGAAACATGTGGATGCGGGAATCAGCAGTTACTGATTTTCATCTCTCACTGTATTTACTGTATGATTAGAGCTTTTATTTAAAAGTCATGAAAAAATGACTGAATTTTACAATATTGGTCAGTGCTACCCCTTCAGTGCTTCATGTCTTATTTACATTCATGGCCAGCATGGGACATTTTTAAATTCAGGAAACATATATATGTGATCTTGTTGTTTTCTAGGGTCTGATGAACTTTTGAAAAAGTGAGGAAAACTACATGTCTGTGCAGTTGTGGTTAAAAGGTGTTGACATTAGGGTCTGACCAAATGAAGAGGAAAAGAAAGAAAACAACTCTAATCAGATGAGACATCACTGGTAAGTTACTGGACATTAATATTGATTCGCTATTTCCTTCAGAGTGATGATGGGTAGTAACAGTCTTGTTTGTGAAACCACCTCCATTATTATGTATTGTGCCATACCTTATTACCTTTTTTATGTATAGCACCACCTATTGTTAGTGCTTGCCCCTATAGCTTATAGAGCCATTATTTTGTTACATACATGTACTCCATTATTATTCATAGTACAGTCATGGCCAAAAGTTTTGAGAATGACACAAATATTATATTTTCACATGATCTGCTGCTGTCCTCTGGTTTTTATGTGTGTTTGACAGATGCTTTTATCACAGACAGAAATATAATTGCAAACATATGAGTAACAAAAGCTTATATTGACAGTTAGAATGAGTTAATGTAGCAAGTCAATATTTGCAGTGTTGACCCTTCTTCTTCAGGACCTCTGCAATTCTCCCTGGCATGCTCTCAATCAACTTCTGGACCAAATCCTGACTGATAGCAGTCCATTCTTGCACAATCAGTGCTTTCATTTTGTCAGAATTTTTTTGTTTTTGTTTGTCCACCCGTCTCTTGATGATTGACCACATGTTCTCAATGGGATTAAGATCTGGGGAGTTTCCAGGCCATGGACACAAAATCTCTATGTTTTGTTCCCTGAAGCCATTTAGTTATCACCTTTGCTTTATGGCAAGGTGCGCCATCATGCTGGAAAAGGCATTGTTGATCGCCATACTGCTCTTGGAGGGTTGGGAGAAGTTGCTCTTGGAGGACATTCTGGTACCATTCTTTATTCATGGCTGTGTTTTTAGGCAAGACTGTGAGAGAACCGATTCCCTTGGCTGAGAAGCAACCCCACACATGAATGGTTTCAGGATGCTTAACAGTTGGCATGAGATAAGACTGGTGGTAGCGCTCACCTTGTCTTCTCCGAATAAGGCGTTTTCCTGATGTCCCAAACAATCGAAAAGGGAATTCATCAGAGAAAATAACTTTACCCCAGTCCTCAGCAGTCCACTGCCTGTACCTTTTGCAGAATATCAGTCTGTCCATGATGTTTTTTCTGGAGAGAAGTGGCTTCTTTGCTGCCCTCCTTGACACCAGGCCTTGCTCCAAGAGTCTCCCCCTCACAGTGCGTGCAGATGCACTCACACCTGCCTGCTGCCATTCCTGAGCAAGCTCTGCACTGCTGGTAGCCCGATCCTGCAGCTGAAACACTTTTAAGAGACGGTCCTGGCGCTTGCTGGTCTTTCTTGGGCGCCCTGGAGCCTTTTTGGCAACAATGGAACCTCTCTCCTTGAAGTTCTTGATGATGCGATAGATTGTTGACTGAGGTGCAATCTTTCTAGCTGCGATACTCTTGCCTGTTAAGCCATTTTTGTGCATTGCAATGATGACTGTACGTGTTTCTTTAGAGATAACCATGGTTAACAGAAGAGAAACAATGATGCCAAGCACCAGCCTCCTTTTAAAGTGTCCAGTGGTGTCATTCTTACTTAATCATGACAGATTGATCTCCAGTCATGTCCTCATCAACACCCACACTTGTGTTAATGGAGCAATCACTGAAAAGAGGTTAGCTGGTCCTTTTAAGGCAGGGCTGCAATGATGTTGAAATGTGTTTTGGGGGATAAAGTTCATTTTCTAGCCAAATATTGACTTTGCAAGTAATTGCTGTTAAGCTGATCACTCTTTATTACATTCTGGAGTATATGCAAATTGCCATTAGAAAAAGTGAAGCAGTAGACTTTGTAAAAATTAATATTTGTGTCATTCTCAAAACTTTTGGCCATGACTGTACTTTCTATTAGTTTCTATTAGTGCATAATGTCCTCCCTTATTATGTAGAGCAGGGTTCCCCAACTCCAGTCCTCAATGCCCACCAACAGGTCATGTTTTCAGGATTTCCTAAGTATTGCTCAGGTGATAATTGCATCACCTGTGCAATACAAAGGAAATCCTGAAAACATGACCTGTTGGTGGGCCTTGAGGACTGTAGTTGAGGAACCCTGATGTAGAGTGATGTACATTAACACATAGTGTTATCCCTTATTATGTATTTTGACATTTATTATCTCATACTGTCTGCAATTATCTTATATAGTGCTCTCTCTCTTATTCATAGAGTCCTACATTATTATATATAATGTCATCCATTATTACATAGTGGCATCCATTAGTATATATAGGGCCACACATTATTACATAGTTTCCTAACTGTTTCTCCAATGTTCCCATTTAAACACTACCCAGTCCTCAACCAGTGTCTATTTTTTGCTGCAGCAAAGAAGTTTCTGTCACAGAAGTAAGGAGAAAGCCACAGTATTTAAGTAATTGTAATAAGATATATAATTTAATTATTATGGCAGAGTGTGAATTCAAAGAAAGGACAACTATCGTCCTGTTAATGTAGTAGCATGTCCAGAAAGCTGACAAACAAAATATACTTACCTCTCTGATGGCAGTCGGTTATCTGAGGGATTTTAGCATTTAAAAAGTAGACATCCAATTTAATATACAGTATATGAAACTTTAGATTTCTTCCAAAAAGTCATCTTAGTATAGCAAATATCCTTGTATGACTTCAAGCTGGGTTCCCTTACTTACAAGCCTTTTCATCTAGCACTTACCATGAGATCAATTACTTGTTCATCTCTCCCCTACTGTCCAAATAACCCACGAGCAAATGTAATTATGTAAAGGAAATTGCAATATTATTTTGTAGTTAATTCAGGATACAGCACTCAAGCTGATGGTGTGTTATGGAAGAAGTTAAGCCACACTCCAGAGAAGTGAGAAATATATTATTATTTATGGATAGAATTTACACTCTCAAGAATGTTCCAACAGGCACTAGAAAATAAGTACGGTAGCTAAGAAAAGTAAAAGTTATATGACACAAGACAAGATGCATTTCTAATAGAAAAATACAAATTAGAAATAATCATAAGAATTGACATTAAGTCAAAGGTGCAAAGCTTGACGAAAAAGCTGAAAAGTAACAGATTACAATACATAACAGTTTAAATGTGCATAAAAAGTTGAGACATTTGGTAAATAATTTCCTTGAATAATGCATTATAAGAGTTGATAAGCGGATCTGTCAAAAGTTTGGTTCGGGTACCAGAACTGTACCCAAACTTGAACCATAACACGAATCCCATTGAAAACCCGAACTTTGCTTGAAAAAAAATCTCTCTCTGTCTACAACGGACCTCCCTCGAAACTCCAAACAGTGCACCGGACTTCTGAGAGGAGTCCATGTTCGGCATCTAGCGCCGGACACTAACCATCCAGTACGAACCCCAAATTTTTAAGTTCAGGTTCTCTCATCTCTAATTCTAAGTTACTTGCACAAAAAGGTCAATTCAGAATTCTTTTAGACCTCTATTACCATAAGGCAGGGTATTGTGAGGCAGAGATGAATAATACGCAGTATAGTATAGTATGTCATAGTGACATATTAGAAGATTATATCTTTCAGAGCCAGGTTGCTGGGCTCGTCACTGATCCCTAAAATATTCAGTATGATGTATCATATACTTTTTTCTTTTTTTCTTGTTTTATGTTTGTTTGCCTTTTTTCTCTTTATCCTTTATGTTGGACATTATGTATTTTTCAGTATGATATGATACATCAGTCGCTGAATTAATTATGACAATATGTATTGTGCCATTCTTCCATTTATTTTGTAACTATTGTTATGTTTTACCTAGATAATTACCTCGATAAAGGCCAAATAGGCCGAAACGTTGGTGATACTGTGTGACTGATGACAGAAATAAAAATTTTCTCAATTTTCAAAGGTTTTGTTAGCCTCAAGTTACTCTTTATTGTTATGTTTATCTTCCTGACGGCTCTGGCTAGCTTCCCCCATTATATTTTAATTTTGTCTTCTTATAAACACATTTGCAGCAGCAGCTCTCACAGCTCTGCTGTATAGCAACACTTGCCGCCTGTGAGATGGAATCTGAAGGACTATGAGAGGAAACTGCAGATGTGTGAGCATTTTGAACCCACAGTTACTACACAGAATTTTATAACATTTGGTTGTCATATTGAACATTTTCATTTTTTTCACAAAAATGTTTTAACAACAAATTTGTAATTTTCACTATGGATAATAGTTGAAATTGGACCCCATAATTTGTTGAGTAATTTGTCCTGAACATGATGACACCTCGTATGTGGTCAATAACTTTGGCTTGGGCACTTGACCAGGCTAGGAAAGGAAAGAGTGCTATTTGCCTGGGATAGATGGTGAATGCCATATTGCATTTAAAGAGCCCCTGACATGTGAAAGCAGCAGAAATCTCCCACAAGTGTCTCCATTTTGGATACTAGACTACTGAAGGAAATTATCTACGGGTGTAGTGAGTATTTTGAACTCATAGGTACCTCACAGAATTTTGAGACATGGAAATTTGACATTTGTCGTAGCAGTTTTCATTCTGACCCAAAGTCAGATATTTCAGATCACTAGTGAGGCCTAATTAGGAGTTTACGCCCTTTTCTGACAAGCGCTTGGAGACAAAGCAGACTTCACACATATTCTGTGAACATGTCACTTTATCTGATATAATGAAAAACACAAGGCAGTAATTTATACCATTTACAGAAAATATGATTCTATGCAGCTCATGTAGCCCCCCCTGTCACCTCAGGGTCAAACTTTATTTACCATATACCCAGAACATGTTGTAGCAGACTTTTTAGACCATATATGATAAGAAGCATAGTTGACCTTTAAAGAGGAGACTGACAGACTGCTGTCTCATGGGAATAAATTCTAGCAATAAAAAGCAAAAGGCAACTAATGAATTAAAGGCGTTTAAAGGCAAACCATTAACCCTTCTATATCACATTTTAGTGGTAAAATTAAATTTTTATATTTGCTGCAAATTTGTCAAGTATACAAGGGTTAATAGGTGAAACTAGACCCCACAATTTATTGCGCCATTTCTCCCAAATACTGTGCTGCCTCATTTGTTGTCAGAAATTATTGTTAGGCCACAAATCAGGGTTGAGAAGGAAGTAGCACTATTTGGCTTTTGAAGCACATATTTTGCTAGAATAGTTTGCAGGCAAAATTGGCGGAGCCTCGAAGGTGCCGGAATAGCAGAAAAAAAAACAAAAGTGACTCCACTGTAGAAACTGCACCTCTCAATGAATTCATCTATGGCTGCAGTGACTATTTTCTAACACTCAAGCCAGGTTTTTTTTTTCTGGAGAGTTGCAAATCTGCCAGTCTAGTACCCATACATTGTGTCCCCACACAGTGTAGAGGCCTCATATGTTGCAACGACCTCATACATTGTTCCCAGCTTGTGCTTCTGGTGATATGCCATGATAATTTAAGTGCCTTCTCTCCATTACAATAATGCCAAACATGTGGCCACTTATGTTTGTTTTTTTAGGTTTTGCTGCTATCAAACAGTAAAATTGCATTTAAATAAAAAAAAGGGTGTTTTTGTTGCCATATTCTGAAAGCTGCAACTTTTTTACTTTTTGGCGAACAGAGCTGCATAAGGCCTTATTTTTTGCAGGACGAGTTGCAAAATTTTTTGGTACCTGAATGAACAAAACCAGCTGTGAGGAACTAAGCCGACCGCCACATGGTAGCCTGGGTATCACAGCTTCTGATACCACCGCCGCTACCAAATGTGACGGACGATCCCCTTTCCTCCCACGTCACCAATGGGACGTAACTCCACAGGTACAGCTCTCCGGCGCCCCCTTTGTCTCTCAGGTCAGTAAGGGAACTGCACCTAGAGCAAATGGCCGCCGGGGAGGTTGTCCTGTTACCCACTGGGTATTCTAAGATTCGTGATCAGAGTAAAAGCATCAGCCCAAGATTAATTTTATGGTTTAATTGCCTTAAGGGCGCACTAGATAATTACAGAAATATACAGTAAAGCTATACAACGTAATTACAATGGATTTGCAGTCAGAGAAAAAATACAACGATAATGTACAAGGCTTAAAGGTATAAGCTATAGATCAATATTACCGGGTAGTATAGTCATGGGAAGGCAGGGGCCCTGCCGTTCCCAGGTAACAGTCTTCAGTTGCTGGATAGTCCCCACAGCATGTGCTGCTGCTCCATTTGGCAAGGCAAATCAAATCTATGTCTTGTGCTTCTTGTTGCTGTGAGAAAATGGAATGCCCCAGCTTCTTCATGGCTACAGTTCTTAAAACTGCTAGGTCCTTCCCCTTTGCTTTGAAGCACGCATATTAACTAGCCTGCAATTCATATGGAGCAGGAAACACTGGCCTGAGTCCGAGCCATTCAACATACCAATGACCATCCCATTCAGACACTGGCCTAAACCAATTAGCATGTTAAAGCCCTATTGGATCATAGTGGACATCAACACTGGTCGTACTGAATATGCTAATAGGCCCTGCGTAGTTAGAAGTTTGTGGCTCTGTGAACTGACAAAATGGAGGCTGGTACAGGCCCTATACAAAATGGCGACGTCCCTTTCCTTACACCAGCAATTCAGCTATTGTGTTTATTTTTTATTTTTTGCGCAGTTCACCGTGAGGTAAAAGAGATAAGACGATATGTTCGTCGGGTTGACACGATTACAGCGATTTATATTGTTTTTTATGCTTTTTCTTTTTACACGCTAAGAACAATATTTTACAAAAATGAATTTATTTTTGCATCATCATATTCTGAGAGCTGTAACGTTTTTATTTTTTCGTCAAATGATCCATATTAGGGCTTCTTTTTTGCAGGATGGTTTGGCGTTTTCATTTATACCTACATTATTTTTACATATGACTTTTTTATCGCTTATTATTCACTTTTATGTGAATCAGTATGATGAAAAAGTGACATTTTTGGCATGTTTTTATCATTTTTTTTTACGACGTTCACCAAACAGAATAAATAACGTGCCAATTTTAAAGTCCGTGTTGTTTTGGACTCAGCGATAGCAATTATGTGTATGTTTTTTGTTCTGTACTTATGTATAGCAGTGTATGAGACTGTCAGTGTCTCACTCACTGTGCCTGTGAGGCTCAGCTTATTGCTGGATGTCACAGGCCACCTCAGGGTACCATGGTAACCATCAGGACCCGCGATTCTCATTGCGGGGGTCCGATGGTGACTAAGGGGTTCTTGTGACCCTCTTGCAATAACTGAAATACTGCTGTTGTGGTTCCAAAACTGGCTGGGTCTGATACTGCAGGGTGTCGGCTGTCATGTACAGCTGACACCCACGGGAATGGCTGCTGCTCGGCGGCGCTATTCCCTTATTTCCCATCGCTGTTTTAAAACGGCAATGAGGGAATAAGAACCCTTAACGACCTCTGTTTTAATGCATATCGGTGGTTGTTAAGGGGTTAAAATAAATTCTGGAGGTAGATTCTCAGGAAGATCTATGTGTGGCCCATAGATCTTAAAAGCTCATTTACATATTAAGAAAAATGTGGATCTTTCTTGAATAAGACATCAGATCACAAATATCAAGGTATAATTTTATTCTGCTTTCTATAACCTACATGCCCATATAGATGGCTTAGGATGGATGATCCTTCTGATACATTCCCTTTAATGTAATTGAGGGCCTGTTTTTGAGGAGAAAGTTGATATTTTTATGGCATCCTTGGTATATAAAATTATTACAGTGGTAAAGAACTGTAATTGCACCATTGTTTTTTATGGTCTTTACATCTGTTCTTTTGTCATTTCATTTAGAGACTGATAATATAGTTATCAGAGGCAACATTTTGGGGTGAATAAGACTTTTGGATTTTTTAATGTATTGGTCAGAAATATAAGTTGCTGCTTTGATGTCAGGATTGACTGCAGCATCTAAGTAGTTAACTGTCTCTACTTGTTTAATCACAGTTATGTTTGTATAAAACAGCCTGCAACAGGTTCATTGCCTACGCTGTCACAGCAGTGTAATAACCTACATAACATTCAGCATTGAGTGGGAAGAGGCAAATATTGACATTTACTAAGGATTACTTATGGATGTCTGTGTGTTTAATACACAGGTTAACCTAGCAGAGGACAAAGTAAAAACGATAAAGAAAATAATTTCATGTTATAAAATAAATAAAGTAGAAATAAATATCAAATGAAAAAAAGGGAAAAGAAAACAATTACAAAGCTAAAACAATGGTGAAGGCATAAAAAAACTATGGAAAAATATTTATTTTCATCATCACAAACTCGTAACAATGTTATGTTACCAGATGTACACCCCAAAATAGTGTAAACTTTTCCTAAAGGGAAGTAAAGTCACATGCAGAAGTAGGGTATGTAGTTATTGCGTTTGAGTCACACGGCAGTGACTCCGTAGGATACTGCTGAAACAGAGGCCAAAGGGTAAAGTAACTTCTGCCACATCAAAGTGAATGTCCCCATTAGGGGTTAAGCCAAAATCAAATTTTTCAGGGATTCAGACGAAAACCCAACTGAGCACCTAAGTGCAAGCAACGACTTGGCCTCACTTTCTTTGAGCTGAGCATTGTGTTTATAAAGGTTTCCATTGCTGATCAGCCTTTATTCACATTAAGGTAATTTTTGACACATGGTAAGGTTTTAATTAGTGTTGAGTGAGTATGCTCGTTGCTCGGGTGTCCTCCGAGTATTTTAGCGTGTTCAGAGATTTAGTTTCTGTCAACGCAGCTGCATGATTT
>VIAB01015439.1:53273-63355 GCA_009801035.1 Oophaga pumilio | reverse complement strand
CATTATTCACATTACATAATACACATCACATGATTGGTGTCTTTATGGGAACGAACGCTGCAGCACAGTCCACCATCCTTACACATGTGCAGAAGATGAGACGAGGACAGGTGATGGAAAGGAATGGAAGGACCAAAAAGATGGGCTATATTATATATTTTATATTTTTCACATCTTATATTTATTATGCTCTGGGGTTTGGGAAGAACCCAGGCCATAATAAGGGACATTAAATTTGCAAAGAATAACTTGTCTGCAAATCGAATTTCCCCAGAAAATCTGGACAAAGTGGTTAATTCGAATTTTGCCAAGTCTGCTAATTTCTAATAGGAATGCTTTGTAAAAGAATCATGTACAGTATATGTTTTTTTGTAAATACCCTTTGCATAGGAAACCACAGTCTGCTCTACTTCCTGATACGTTTAAAGAAATAATGTGCATTGCATAAATATACTGGCAAGGCGAAGTCAAGGAGCACATACTTTTCTAATCTATCTGGTGAATTTGGAGCATATAGTACCATTAAAGTATAACTGTTGAGCTTTTGAGCTTTTCCCACCATATACTTTTGCCTATGTGCACGAATGCAGTGTGCACTTACTCCATTATTTGGCACATTTTGCTGTATATTTTACCCACTTTATATAGAGCACTAAACATTAATAAAATTGGATCAATCCCATATATTTCCATTTAATTATGCAACTTGTAATTTTTTTAAATCTAGTTTTTTAAAGCAATAGAAAATATATATTGCCAAATGTTATGCATCGTGTTTTAAGATGTGTCTTAAAGTCATAATTTTACAAAAACTAAAGCACATCTCTTTTATTCTGCATCACAATATTATCACATATATTTCATATACAAAAAAATGCAGCGGCAAATGCTGTTTTCATAAATGTTATTCCCAGGACCACAGGCATTATCCACCATACCAAATGGTCTGCTTGAGAAGCCATCAGTAGACATATGTAACATGATCTTTGAGAAGAATTATTCCATCTGTCAGTCAAACTACTGAAGCTATCACTGGGGAGCCCTGCAGGTACACTGCAGCATTACTAGTATGTAGGATGTGTTTTCCTGTCACCAGTGATTTGATTAAAGCCCTCTTTCCTGCAGTCAAAAGATGACAGATTGACCTCTGGTCTAGACCTGAACCTTACAGCTGCACAGCTCTCTGGTTGACATTAGTGAAAGCTCTTACCATGAGAATTGTGAAAAAATTGCCCATTATTACTATGATCATTTTTTTCACTCAATAGGGATTCAATTTTATCCATGCATTTACCACCCTGAATTATCGTTCTTGATCCCTGGTTCAACATTGTACATTAAAGAGTATTACCAAGTTGGACATGTATGGCATTTCCACAGGATATGTCATACATGTCTGATAGATGAATATCCTTCTTCTGAAACCTGACCACAACTCGATTAGTGAGAAGTCTGCAACATCCATGTTGGCTATATTTGTAACACTGATAGAAATTACTGGAGTGACCTGTGCACAACCAGCTCTCTGTTTATTCATTGCCTAGATAAAGCAGACAGTGAACCATTGGTGAAACTTGTGCAGCTGAACAGGAGCCCAAAAAGTAACGAGGCCCATTTCCACCTCCAATGCAGGTGGAATTATGCATTATGAGGAGCTATTTGACTGTAGAGGACTCAAATACTGTATTGCTCTTGCCCAGGGGCCTTGTAACTCTTATTCATTCTTGTCTGGATCATTGAAACTCTACTAATTAGTCATGAAAATGAAATTACAGTATATGCCATACTTAATGAATCATGCTGATGATATTATGGTCTAAGAGGTACGGTTTTTCCTTGTGGAGAGTGACATACCAGCTCTGGCTTGTCAAGGTAAGGAGGCTTATTCACCATGCAATGCTCCTCTGGGAAATTTAATATGCAAATTGCCTCTTCAGAGAGAAAGAGGACTTGAACTCTATAGTGCCACCTGTTGGTAGTAGCGATCCTACAAGTCACAATCAACCCTTTAACGAGTCTTGCAATTTGACTTAGGACAAAAGCCAAATCAGAATCTTAATTTGCAGACATCCTAGGTTATATTGCAAGACTCGTTAAAGGGTTGATTGTGACTTGTAGGATCGCTACTACCAACAGGTGGCACTATAGAGTTCAAGTCCTCTTTCTCTCTGAAGAGGCAATTTGCAGATGAGATTATGTTAATTGATCTAATTTATCATATATTATGTGTGACATAACAAAATTGGAACTTTGTATAGCATTCTTAACCCCTTTACCCCGAAGCCTATTTTTACCTTCCTGATCAGGCCAATTTGTTCAATTCTGACCAGTGTCAATTTATGAGGCAATAACTCTGGATCCTAGTAGTAAAAATTGTTTGATATGACTTTTGTTTATTTGTGAAAAAAACTGAATTTTGGCTAAAATCTTGAAAACAGCAATTTTCAAAATTGTATTTTTATGCCCTTAAATCAGAGAGTAATGTCACTCAAAGTAGTTAATAAATAACATTTGCCACATGTCTACTTTACATTCACACAATTTTTGAAGGATATTTTTTTATTAGGAAGTTATATGCTTTAAAAGTTGACCAGCGATTTCTTATTTTTACAACAAAATTTACAAAACCATTTTTTAAGGGCAAGCTTACATTTTAAATGACTTTGAGTGACCTATAAGACAGAAAATACCCAAAGTTTAAATAATTCTAAAAACGTCACCCATCAACGTACTCAAACCACATTCAAAAAGTTTATTAACCCTTCAGGTGCTTAACAGGAATTATTCGAATGTGGAAGGAAAAAATGAATTTTTAACTTTTTTTCACAAAACTGTTACTTTAGACCCAATTTTTTTATTTTCTCAAGGGTATCAGGAGAAAATGGATCCCAAAATTTGTTAAGCAATTTCTCCTGAGCACGCCGATGCCCCATATGTAGAGGAAAACTACTGTTTGGGCGCACTGCAGGGCTCAGAAGGGAAGGAGCGCCTTTTGACTTTTTAAACGCAAAATTTGCTGGAATCATTAGCAGACGCCATGTCACGTTTGGAGATCCCCTAATTTGCCTAAAGAGTAAAAAAAAACACAAGTGACCCCATTTTTTAAATTAAACCCCTCAAGGAACTTATCTAGGTGTGTAGTGAGCACCTTGAACCCCCCAGGTGCTTCACAGAAGTTTATATTGTTGAGCTATGAAAATAAAAAATCAAATTTTTCCCACAAAAAACATTATTTTTTTTATTTTCACAAGGGTAACAGAAGAAAATGCTCCATACAATTTATTGTGCAATTTTTTCTGAGTATGCCGATATGCAATATGTGGAGGAAAATTATTGTTTGGGCGCATTGCAGGGCTCGGAAAGGAAGGAGAGCCATTAGTGGATGTCATGTCACCTTAGGAGAGCCCCTGATGTGCCTTAGCAGTCGAAACCCTCCATTTTGGAAGCTAGACTCCTCAAGGAACGTATCTAGATGTATGGTGAGCATCTTGAACCCACAGGTGCTTCACAGAATTTTTATCTGTGAAAATAAAAATATATATTTTTCGCAGAAAAATTTTGTTTTAGCCCCATTTTTTTCATTTTCACAAGGATAGCAGGTGAAAATGGACCCCAACAATTGTTATACAATTTCTCCTGAGTACACCGATGCCTCATATGTGATCGAAAACTACCTTTGAGGCACAGTGCAAAGCTCAGAATGGAAGAAGCACCATATTGGAGTTCAGATTTTGCTGGACTGGTTTGAGGGTGTCATGTCGCATTGGTGGAATCCCTCAAGTGCCAGAACAGTAGAATGCCTATAAGTACCCTGTTTTACAAAGTACGGCAGCTAATCAAGGCGCAGAAACACAACGTCCAGACACAAGAGCTTCTGTCATTGGCTGCCGAAGTCACATGTCCCTTTCCATATGAAAAGCCAACATATTGTTTTGGTGGTGCGATTTTGTCATTGTAACAGTGCAGAGAGGCTGCAAGTTGTCAAAGAGTTAGATAGGCGATTAATTGTCAGCTACTTTAGCTAGAAAGTAACCTGTGTGCAATTGACTTCAGCATCTAACTAGTTTGTGCTAATAGTGTTCTGCAGGCAGGAGGCCACATTTCCTAATCAAAATCGTTTGGGCTTGTCGTCGCCACATAATGTGGGATGTTTTGAGACATTGTGCCTGTTCCAAAAAAAATAGTAAAATTCAAATACGTGCATGGAAGAGCCACTCTAAAATATTCAGCATCAAAGCAGATCTCTCTTTATTACCTCATAACATCATATTAAATAGGTTATTAGCATTCATGCATTGAAACAATATAATTGGCTCATCTTATCTCTAAATATGTGCTGGCATTACCATACATACTTCTCATTGGCTAAAGGTAATACTGTTTATACCCAGATGAAAATTTAGATGTGTTTCTGCTCCTTAGGTTTTGTTTTCTACAACTTTCCTATGTTTGTCAGTTAGACAAACACACATACTGGCTCAAACTCCATCTTTCAAAGCAGAACAGAATATATGTAGAATATCCACAATAGAGTCATGATAGAAAAA
This sequence comes from Oophaga pumilio, assembly GCA_009801035.1. NCBI lineage: Eukaryota > Metazoa > Chordata > Amphibia > Anura > Dendrobatidae > Oophaga > Oophaga pumilio. The sequence goes on along the minus strand of VIAB01015439.1, from coordinate 58,808 downwards.
TATAAATTCTGCTCTCATAATTCCCTTCTCTTGTGGCAGTGGGTGGCTGTTCTAGCTGAAGTGCGAGTCTACACACTCCCTTCTATTAGAGGTGGATACATTCTCCACCTCTAATAGAAGAAGCCAATCTTCCTACACCGCTTCACTGGATTCTCCGGATCCATCTGCCTGTCACACCATCGGATGGGCACACACACACACAACACACAAGCCACAACAAGGAAGGAAACTATACGGGTGCCACAATTATGTGCTGGTCAGAGCTGGCATCCAACAGTTGGTCATAGTAGATATAATTTATTCAGTCCACATTTTTATTCACTGTAATGATGGGGAATAGTGATTCTAATACGGCTACTACTTGGTCTCTGGCTTTGAACTCATTTGGGACTCCAATAGTGTCCATGTACATGTGAGGGTCGAAAAGAGTACGAATACTGCTGTCTCTGCTTTGCCTTTGGATATTCATGAAGCTTGTCTGTATTTGGAGTTACAATCTAAAGTGGTATCAGGAATTTAACAATAACAGATGTACCCTCCCATCCCGCTGGCAGTACTGGATAAGGCCAGTCACTATTTCCACACATCCATCACATGTCTGCCCTAGTTACCATCTGATTCAAGAGGGCATGGCCTCGTACCAAGTAAGTGGTGGTGGTGTGACTGCAGTACAAGGAACCTAAGCGCTTTAGATCAATGGCACCTACTAAACTCTAGAAACACGTGTAGTTCCCAAGATAGGGCCTTTGTGTTTTTAGGGTTTATGGGGAGATAAAACAACTGTTGGAGCAGATTTCACTCTGTAGTACTCTCTCCTTCTGTAACAGAAAATAGCTGAATTGGGCAGTAGAAAGCATTGTGGTTTGTCTGGTTGCTTATAGGGAAGGGCACCAGGAATGAGCCTTTGGAAGTAAGTTGTGGGGTTTCAGTCCCATTTAGAATAGGTCAGTCCCTGATATCCTTAAGTTAAAAGTGTTCTAATCAGTCAGTGTCCTCCTAGATATTTATGCGCCTCACATATAGTCCTGTGTCCTTGACAGAAGGGTCCTCTATCAATAACATAAGTCTAAGGGAAGACAGTTGTCAGACTTACAAATTAGACAGGACCCTACTATACAACATTTAGACACGTATTCTGATTGTAAGAGAGTAATTCTAGTAAGGAGGCTTCTACCCTTGCTGTCTCTTTTTTCCGCCTACAGGAGGGTTGTAGACCCAGTCTTCCCTAGTGTTCCACCCCACTATACTCCAGGACTCACAATCCGACCCATAGCCAGTGTTGGCGGTGGTGAAACACACACATCTTTGGGTCAGTCTGCAGGTGTCCCCATGCTGCCACTCCACCCTAAGGAAGAAGACCATGTTATACAGTTCAAATTTATAACTGACTACTGGTTTGAGGTATTAAACTAGAAAGTGGTAACTGTCTCCCCATTCTTTAAAGCAAAAAGAATAAGGCACAGGGTGTGTGTCCACATCATTCAGTGGCTTTCTTGGGTCAGCTGTATTCATGCAGTGTGAGGCACGGATCCAGTTGGGCTTTCCCTCGAGCATTACGGCCACCTCAGTTGTCAGCAGAACTTAGAAAGGTCCATAAAATAGAGGCTCAAGGGTTCTCCTAATGTGTTTTTTGATAACCACCCAGTCTCTGGGCTGCAGGGGATGGCTTACTTCCATAGTATCTGGATCTGGAAGAAAATAGTAAACTTGAGAGTATATGTTAGACAAGCGTTTTGTAAGTGCAATAACATAAGAAGACAGCCTATCATGTTGCATCTGGAGCTGCTGTGGAAAATACAACCCTAGCCTAGGGGCTGACCAAAATAACACTTCATATGAGCTGAGGCCTGTCTTTTTGTTGGGAGTACACCTGATTGAGACATGTGCAAGGGGCAAGCATTCTGTCCATGGTTCGTTTTCGCCATTGCTTTCTGGATTTTCAGTTTCAGTGTCCCATTCAATCTCTCTACTCTGCCACTACTTTTGGGTGGTACACAGTATGAAAGGCCTATTCGACTCCTAGGGCGGACATTATTTCCTGCATCATTTCTTTGGTAAAGTGGGTGCTTCTGTTACTCTCTATGGTCTCAGACCCAAAATCTGAAAACAAATTCTGAGATCAGTTTCTTCGCTGTAGCCTTGGTGGTGGCTTTATACGCATTGGGGTACACCTCTGTCCATCCTGAGAAGAGGTCGACACACACAAGTACATCCTTAGGAAGTTTAATGCAGTTTTTCTGAAGGTGCTGGAATGGGTACAGGGGCCTTTGTGTGTGTCTCATAGGCATCTTGGTGATGCGTCCCACATTGTTGAGCACACAGATTATACTGGATTGAACATGTTTGGCTGCAGTGACACCGAACCCAGGAGCATACCAATGGCGGTGGATGACGTCTGTCATGGCAGTCGTAGATTGGTGTGTATTGTTGTGGGTGTCTTGAGCCATCATGGGATACAGAACTCGAGGAAGGCAAACTTTGCCCCTCACGTGCCACAGTCCTTCTGGTGATGGCACAGCTCTCTTCTCTTGTCATCTTTCGAATTCTTCAACATCAGCCTATTGCAGCTTCTGGAGAAAGTTGTAGACCACAGGTGGGTCTGTTTCATAGGCCACTTCTGCCCTTCCATTCCCCATGGTTGTCTTTTGGTTGGTAAGCAGCAGATTTTGCAGTCTGGTCAGCCAGGTGGTTGGTTTTAGCTGTAGTTGAGTCGTCCTTTGGCTTTCACTATGTCAACTTTCTCGGGTAAAAGTAGGCCCTCCATCAGGCGTTGGATGGAATTATCATTCTTGATAGGCTTGCCTGCCACTGCTAGGAAAGATAAAGCTCTCCTTATAGGTCCATACTCGTAAAAACAGCGGCTGACTGTATAAATGGTGGCAGTCTGGTCTTTAGCACGTCTGCAGGCGTCTTCTAGGGCATGAAGTTCAGCTTCCTGGACGGACATGTGTAGGGGCAGCGGTTAGGCTTTTATGGTTTCATGGAGTGAAACAACAGCATACTCAGTTTGGAACTGGCCATCCATGCCATACCGCAATCCATCCACAAAGAGCTCACGGTCTGGGTTATTTAGTGGGACTTTGGTAACATGACTGAAACCCTCCGTGGGCCATTAGTTGTACACAGCCATGTTCCCCTTCTGGCTCAACTAGCAGGTCGCCTAGGCTACCACTACCACCCCCTCCCCCTTCCAGAAGCAACAAAGTGGCTGGATTCACTAGTGCAATGGTGAATGGTGAGGTTATCAGGCATGTTGATGGAACATTGAAACCTGAGATGTAAAGCAGTACTTGAGAAAGAATGACTGCAAAATCATGAGAAATGAAAACCGTGAGGGAGAAAGTTCGAAAAATTAAAGCAGGAGCAGCACAGGATTCATGAGCCCGACTCCCCCGTGCTGTGCACTGAGTCTACGAGACAAACTACTTGGTACTCCGAGCAAGACACTATTAGTGACTCTCTAATCAAGGGCTATAAACATTCAACAAAGGCACAGGACAGTAAACAGTTGTGGATCTGGGACGTGCTCTCACAAGTCCTGCAATCTTGGCCAGAGCCAGGTGTAATATTTTTCTACTGACTCTGTATCATCCCGTTGGATATCACGAAGGATAGCTGACTGGGAGGCTAATCTGTTCTGACCCCACTGGGTGAGTTTTCTCGCATACTGCTTTCCAAAATCTAGTGAAGCATCATCTGCAGGTGGGGCTCCTATCGCCCCTGCCCCAAGGGGGCATCAGGTGTCCTCTTCCTCTGCTGACACCAGGTCATCTAAATCTCACCAACAGGAGAAAGTATTTATTTATTTATTTTTTTTCTCTATAACAAATGACATTGGAAACATTTCAGGGTTTGGCATTCTACTCATCATGGCCAGCATTTCACTAGGATAACATGGACGACAAACACCCTCCTGGGGCTCTACAGTAACAATCTGGATGAGCGCTGCAGGCGAGCAGCAGGGGTTGAGTTGAGCTGCACACCTTGAATTTTTCTAGTGAGTCTCGGATGGCAGCAAAAGACTGCCGTATAACTGATGCATTCATTTGGGTTGTGTCAGGGGAGGAACTGGAGGGCAAGGCATGGTCTGAAGCGGCATTGGTCCTGTTCAATGCAGGCATGATGTTCATTGCTGGCATAGTTTAGACTTGTGGGGGCATAGAACTTGGGGCACTGGCCAGGGGGGCTATACTATGCAAATGGATTTCTGTGCAATAACAAAGGATACAATTCTGGCTTAGGAGTAGGAGGTTTTAATGGTTTCTATGTGGCAACAGGAGGCACCACATACACGACAGGTCTCCTCCCAAACTAAATTCTGGTTCCTACATACACAACATGTCCATCCTTCAGGGACAATGTAAGGTACTGGAGTCAAACTAGGAGCGGCAGGGTGATTAGCGCCATCTTTTTTGCATACCCTCACTTACAAAAAGTTATCACCATGTTTTTCATCCTTTGCCTCTACATATTTAGATGTTTTCCACTATATCTCAGCCTGATCTGAAAAGCCAGCATCATTTACACATCCTCTCTATTCCTTCAATACACTGCCAGAAACCCTCATTAAGCCTTCTATCTGGTGGATAATCAGACACTGAATAAATCCTATGCATTTTCTGCACAAATTTTGTTTCTGTTTCAACAATTTTTAACAGGACCTCTGCCATGCTCAATCTCCATGCCTGACTTATATATACTCAGACAAAAACTATCGGCCACTACATCTAGGAACTGGAACCATATGGGTTTCCTTAGCAATACAAGAGGCTACTGCTGACCATCACCAACGTTGGCCCCACCGGGCACAATCAACTAATCGTTACAATCCAACCCCACATATAGATGACCAGTGAAATGCAAAATCCACACTCTCCATACAACACGCTCCTTAGGTTTAGTTTTCTACAACTTTCCTATGCTTTCTCTAAGTCCATTAGACAAAAACATTCCTGAGGGACCTTATTTTATCACAAAACACATATACTAGCTCAAACTCTATCTTGGAAAGTAGAAGAGAATATATGTAGAATATCCACAATAGAGTCATGATAGATAAAAAATATAACTCCTGCTTTTAAAGGCTCATACTCTGTTGCAGACACCAGGCCACATTTCCTAATCAAAATCGCTTGAGCTAATATTGTGGTGCAGGCAGGAGGACTCATTTCAGAATCTAAATCTTTTCTGCTAATAGTGTGGTCCAGACACACTATCTAAGCAAATAAATTCTGATTGTTAATTTACTGACAGGTGACTGACAGGTGTGGGCCTAGCTGGTTCAAAGAGGGGAAGGGTACATCCAACATGAGTGTGAAAAAAGCGGGAGTTGTGGTGGAAGAAGGAATAGACTTGGTGTTCGACTTGTACGTGGGTTAGGTGGTAATGTTACTGAAAGCTCTACTTAACAAACACCTATCCAAAGACAGCAGACAAAATCTTTTAGTGGACGGGCTACTCGACTCCCTTACTTTGGCAGCCACATAGCGGTACTGCATCAAGTGACCTCTCCTCCTCTTCCTCCACCTTAACATC
>VIAB01015437.1:0-12695 GCA_009801035.1 Oophaga pumilio | reverse complement strand
TGTCCTACAGTCCCCCCCAGTAATTGCTGATAATAGGGAGTAATAGATTGTAGTGTGACGTCTGTTCCCACTTTGTGGTATTACGGGGGTCTCCTCCCGCTGTGGCGGTGCAGGTGGAGTAGACTACGCTGCGTCATTTGTGTTAGATTTGCTCCATCATCTGTGACTACTACTCCTAGCTGGTGATTGCCCCTGCGCTGAGTGTCCGCGGGGCTCGTAGAAGAGAATCTCTGCGTCCCTCCACATCTAAGGCAGCTGGTTATAATGGGTTAGATGTGTGGGGGTCCTGGGATGAGGGGCACAGGGGTCCGCCATTCAGGATCAACTATAACCAACACCCCAGAGAAACGATACATGAGCGATGGCTGGAGTCCGACCATTGGGGTCTCACTGACCCTCTTTGAGTGGATGGAGCCATAGTGTGCAGACCCCTGGTCCTCGTCATCAATGGATTCATTATAAGGAGCCGCTCATTCTGTATATGACACGATGGCGGGAGTGATGTCACCCGGAGTAGTCAGACACTGATGTGGGGGGCTGCAACTCGGCTCCTGTCTATCCCTTCTGTATCAGGCGGGCAGCAGGGTGATGGCGCACAGGACAGGCCGGCGGGCAGGACAACTACTCTCACCAGCTCCTGGGATCACGTCCCATTACTTGTGGGGTGAGTGCAGAAGCGCAGGATCCTGGGGAACAACCCCCACATCGCAGACAAGACAGCAGGCAAATAACACATCAGTCATTTAATGAAGAGTCCATCCAGCAGTAATCATTCCTCACAGATCAGTGATCACCAGATGTTGTGCAACCACAACTCCCAGCATGCCCTGCAGATGCAGACCACAGCTAGAGACCTGGATGTGGAGTGGTGCTGGCAGCCAGACATTGCTGTATTAGATCAGGGGGGTGGTCACAGCTCGGGCACCAACGACCCCCATTATTATCCATCTATGTGCCTGTTCCAGCGTTACACTCTGGAGCTGCGCTCACTATTCTGCTCCTCGCATTCTCTGCTATTCTGTCCGCAGTTTGTTGCTTTGTGTTCTGGGAGGCGGGATGGTTACACCAGGTGTGAACAGATACCTGTAGAACCAGTTACTCCCCCTCCCCCACATTACAGGAGCTGCAGCAGGTTGTTGGGGAGTTCTGTCAGTAAACCTTATGACTGTTTCCAATGACAATGGACTGGCCTCAGTCCGTGGTGTGGATTGATTCTGCATACAACCTGTATAATGGGGCTCAGATGGTGCGGTGTCACCTCTGTGGGGCACAGGGTCAGGGATCTCGGTTTGTCGGCCTAAATATTGTTAGGAGTGTGTGTGACCATAGGTCAATGTGTCTTGTAAGCTCTGCAGTAAATGACTGTGGCAGCGTTTACAGCTCGCTGTGCTGTTGCTGCTGCAGTGCCTCCTGCATCTTCTTGGGGAGCACGCGGGTCCAGAACTCATACTTTTCAGCCTTCAGCTGTTTTGCTGCTTTCTGCTTCAGGTTTATCTCCATGTAATCTTCATCCTCGTCGTACTGTGGCCAGTGCACCAGGCCCGGACTATTGGGGTCACTGGAGACAAAATGGAGAAAGCGTAAAGATGCATCCACGTCTGCGCAGTACAGTGGCGGGATATACATGTGGTATGGAGGGGGCAGGAAATGTAGGGGCTGAAGCCGAGCAAGCCCCCAATCTCTTCCCTTCACCCAGCATATGTCTTACCCGGTGCGGGCAAAGTTGGCCCAGTATCTCATAACTGCTTTGCTCAGAACCTTCTCTTCTTCTGTGGCGTTTCCTGGGAGAAAAATAGAAGCAGAATTAAATCACAGCACGCAGTAAATGTTCCTGCACAGGACCAGAAAAAAGAAGTTATTATCAGAACATCTAACATGTAGGGAAAAGAAACCAAGTTTGATAATGAAAAAACAAATTCTGTGCCACAAAGGATAATGATGGAGGCAGGATGTGGTCCTGCATTATGTTACTGAAATATACAAAGTCTTCCCTAAAACAGGACAACATCTGCTCCATGCAGATGTCTAACACCTCTATATAATACTGGGGTCCTGCGTGTGTGCACTGCCCCAGTCGCAAACACTAATGCCCCCATACATGAGAGATGTGATCAGTGTGCTGATATCAAGCTGGACGGTCCTCTCCCAGATGACAAGCTGGACGGTCCTCTCCCAGATGACAAGCTGGACGGTTCCTCTCCCCACTGATAAACTTGATGGTCTTTCTCATCCATAACAAGCTGGATGGTCCCTTTCCCCCATGACAAATTGGACGGTCCCTCTACCTGCTGATGAGCTGGACAGTCCCTTTTCCCGATGACAAACTGGATGGTCCCTCCCTCTCCCCGCTGATAAGCTGGACGGTCTTTGTCGTCCATAACAAGCTGGATGGTCCCTCTCCTCGATGATAAACTGGACGGTCCCTCTCCCCAATGACAAGCTGGATGGTCCCTTTTCCCAATGACAAACTGGACGGTCCCTCTCCCCGCTGATAAGGTGGATGGTCTTTCTCCTCCATAACAAGCTGGACAGTCCCTCTTCCTGTTAACATGCTGGACGTTCCCTTATCATTAATAATAACCTTGATGTTTCCTGTCCTCCTGAATCTGCAGGACACGTCATCTGGGATCTCCATAGAGAATTTCACATTCTGGTTCCTACAACCTCAGAACAGTTTTCCTATTTGCCTCCGTTCATTATAAATGATCTGTGGCCCCAAGAAGATGGCAGTGCTTCTAAATTGTGCTGCTTCTCTACATAATGGAGCTGTCACTTGCATTTATGGATTGCACGGCAACCTGTGATCATAGACAATGATTTCTGGACGTTTTTCTGAGCACATTCAGTGATTTACATGACTGGATCCTGTCTGTATTTAATGCAGTGCGGCCTGAGGGCCCAGAGACCACGAGCCCCCAATATGCAGTAACATTGTTCCACCATATTAAGACGCAGTTCACACAAGTCATCTCTGATCGTCTTTACTTTTAAGAGACTTAACGAATTGTAGGCTGTGGGAGATAATTTGCATTTTCCTGGGAAATCTTTCTGGCGATTCCACAGAAATTCATTTTGTTCCACATGGAGAAGGAGATTCCCTATACAGTGCTGCAAAGTGTGCTCACACTCTTAAAGGGAATCTGTCACCCCATTTTAGCCATATCAGCTAAAGATATGACTGAATAGTGCGTCCCATAAGCAAGCTATCGTTATGTAGCTTATATCCTGATACCCCCGTTTTGATAGCAAAATACCTTAGTAAAGTTCGTATTTTTGGCTGTCAATCAGGGCGGTCCGGTCCGATGGGCGCCGGTTATTCGCTTCCCCCACCCGCCTCCATTCTTGCCATTTGTACTTTTTTTTTTCCCCTGTCCTTTGGCTTGCCGTGCTTGCGCTGTGAAAAAGTCCCTCGCGCATGCGCATTGTGCTTTTCTCAACAGTGGGCAAGCATACAATCATTACTGCGCAAGCACAAGTAATTTCTGTCACTTTACTTGACCCGGAAGTTGTCCAGTCATTGCGGTTTGCCGCTGATGACTTCCGGGCCAAGGAAAGTCAGGAAGACTGTCGCATGCGCAGTAATGATTTCCTACTTTGCCCACTGTTGGGTAAAGAACACTGCGCACGCGCAGTGGCCCTGTTTCACAGCGCAATCGCGGAAACATTACGCTTGGAAGCAGGAGGATGAGGAGGCTGTCAGCAGCCATATAGCTGCAGAACCACTATCAGGCTCTAACGCAGGACAAGTATAAAGATATACTTCAAAAAAGTGCTGTGCCCACAAAGAACACTCCAGTAAGAAATCAAAAGCCTCTCGAAGGGAGAAAAAGAAGCGCTGTGGTGAAGAAAAGGAGAGTGGTGGTCATGGGGGATTCACTCCTGAGAGGAACAGAAGCTGCTATCTGTAGACCGGACATTTCCTCATGAGAAGTGTGCTGTCTTCCAGATGCCCAAATCAAAGCTATGTCTGATAGGGCATCAAGACTCCTCAGAGCTACAGACGACCACCCACGTTTACTAATACACGAAGGAACAAATGACAGCAAGAAAAAACCCGGAGACTATATACAGAGACTCTGAAGACCTAGACCGGAAAGTGAAGGAACTGGGAGTGCAGGTGGTCTTCTCATCCATCCTCCCAGTGGATGCATGTGGACCAAAGAGACTGAACAGGATTCTACAGGTGACCAACCGGCTACATCGATGGTGCCGTGAGCAACGTTTTGTGTTTCTTGTCCATGGAGTGAATTACCTGTATGACGGACTCTTTGCTAGATGTAAGGTTGCATCTTACAGAAACAGGAAAAAACATATTTGTTAGATGTCTTGCTACACTCATCAGAAGAGCTTTAAACTAGAGCAATATGGGATGGGAAATATATGGCCAGAAAGAACTACGCAGCTAATCAAAAGCAGCAAAAAAGGATTTTGGGGGTATGTCAAAAGCAAAAGAAAAGTCAAAGATGCTATAGGATTTTTACAGGGTGAAAAAAAAGTGAAGTGGTCAAAAATGATGCTGAGAAGCAAAACTTTTACATTCTTATATTTCATATGTGTTCTCTAATAAAGCAATTGTATGATCAACTGATCTTTACGGTGCCATCAAAGGAATAACAGAATGCACACTCCATAAAGTGGACTCCTGGTCCAGATAGAGTTAGAGGAAATTGTAGAACCAGTAACCAGAATCTATGAAAAATCCTGGAGAACAGGAGAAGTCCCAGAAGACTGTAGAAGAGAAAATGTTGTACCTATCTTCTAAAAAGGAAAGAAGATGGAGCCAGGAAATTACAGGCCAGTAAGCCTTACTTCTATACCAGGAAATTACAGCCAGTGAGCCTTACTTCTATACCGGGAAAGATCTGTGACCAAATTAAACAGCTTGTATGCAAGTACTTGGATAAGAATACAGTAATTAACCAGACCCAGCATGGGTTTGTAGCAAACAAGTCATGCCAGACTAATTTAATTTCCTTCTATGATGCAATTACTGACTGGGTGGATCAGGGAAATGCAGTAGAAATAGTATATCGACTTCAGCAAAGCATGTGATAAAGTATCTCATACTATCCTTATTGACAAAACGACCAAGTATGGGATAGACAAGGTAACTGTTAGTTGGATTCATAACTGGCTCAGTGATCATACCCAAAGAGTGGTAATAAATGGTTGCACACCCAATTGGAAAAGTGTTACAAGTGGAGTACCACAAGGCTCAGTCCTGGCCCCAGTGTTACAAGTGGGGACCACAAGGCTCTGTCCTGGCCACAGTGTTGTTCAACATCTTAATAAATGATCTAGATAAGGGAACTGAAGGTAAACTATCAAATTTACAGATGATGCAAAACTAGGAGGGATAGCTAACACTATAGAAGACATAGAATTCAGAAGGATCTAGATAAGCTCGAACAATGGGCAGCGAATAATAGAATGGGATTCCATTTTCAAAACGAAAATTACATATATAGAATGGGAGGAATTTAACTAAGCAACAGCACATGTGAAAAAGACTTGGGTATACTAATAGATCACAGACTGCAAATGAGTCAACAATGTGATGCAGCAGCAAAAAAAGGCAAACATAGTTCTAGGATGTATTAAAGAGAAGCATAGAATCTAGATCACGTGAAGTAAATATCCCTCTCTACTCCTCCTTGGTCAGGCCTCATCTGGAATACTGAGTCCAGTTCTGGACACTATATTTTAAAAAAGACATTGAAAAGCTGGAGCAAGTTAAGGGAAGCGCTACCAGTATGGTGAGCGGACAACAAAGTATGTCCTACGAGGAACGGTTAAAGGATCTGGGAATATTTAGCTTGTAAAAAAGAAGGCCAAGAGGAAACTTATTAGCTGTCTACAAATATCTGAAGGGCTGTCACAGTGTAGAGGGGTCATCTGAGAGATGGTTTAGTAACTCCTGCATTAAGCAAGTGGTTGGACACGCGAACCCTGTAGGTCATTATATATATATATAAAATTCTATCTGCCTCTTTCACATGCTCTTTTTATGAAGTCATGGGACTTAGTTTTCCAACCTTTTGTTTCCCTTGTCCAAAATTTTTTCTGATTTGTCACTGCCAACAATTTTGAAATAAAAGAATGAACCTAATTAAATGGAAAAATATTGAAAATTCCACTTCTGATCTGTGTGATAAAATATGGTGAGAAGAGATTTCCAGATCGGCACATTCTTGTTTTCTATACATTTCACCCCAGCTCTATGTTACTCTGCGCTGCACCACCAAATCACAGAGGTGTCTCCTGCAGAACAGAAAGTTATTGGTGTCCCAAAAATGGAGGAAAACAAGAGAAATGTAAGAATGACACCATCGATTACATGGAAGAGTCGTTTCAGAAGAGAAAGTAGCATCTGCTTGGCTACGGTGTGTGACTGATCTATAAATTCCCCATATATCATCAATCATCATCCCGCGTGTATTACTGCAGACTAAGGGGGTTACCTCCTGTAAACAGAACGTCGCCCTTCAAGAAAGGACCTCCTATCACAAAGAACACCTCGTCCCCATGATCGGCTTTCACAAAGTCCGGCTTGGAGTCCTCAAAGAGCGATGGACGGTGCTGGAACTCATAGAAGTAGGTAGGGTGGCCAGAATCTGGAATAAAAGATTGTGTGGGGTTCAGAACAAGAATTTATGTTCTACAGAAACCCAACACCATAATGAGGAGGTGACCGTGGTCCCTGTCCTTTCACCCTATGTATGTGGGACACAGCATAATGTGAGGGGGTTATTCTCCATCTCGTGCATCGTACCTCGGTGGTACTTGGCCGTTTGTAGTGCTGGGATGACAAAGATAAGGTCTCCAACCAGATCTATCAGGCGGTTACGGACTTCGGTAGGATCAGTCTCATCTCCAATGTATTCATCTAGCAGGAAGCTGGTGGCGCTGCTGAATGGACCCTGAAATATATCAATATCACCAGAATGACACCACAAGCGGACAAATCACAGATGACCAGAAGATCCAAAGCCGGTGGTAGAAGATGACGGCTGCCAGCCTCTGCTCCTGGCGGGATCACAAGACAAATAAGCAGAATCTGATACAATCTGCAGGAAGTGGGCGTCAGGACATGTTGGGCAAGTAATGACCTGCAGGATCAGGTTGGCACAGAAGAACTGATGGGTGGTTTGTCATCTCGGGGTGGGCACCTTCGCCTTGTGTGGCTACCACCCTGTTTTATGGGGCCTGCGGCATATAATCATTCATGTTGCCATCGAAGTGCCCCATAATCCACCCTCGGACATTGGCATCTCCTGCCAGCAGTGCTCATACCAGAATGGGGAAGTTCTTCAGCATTTCTTCTACCGCCTCTCTCTCCATTCCTTCTCGAAACCCTGAGATATTCATCGCCTGAGGATAGAAGGAGAAAGATCAATGGTGTAAAGATCATCAGAATGATCTCAACATTTTCTCATCTATCAGTCTTACCGACGGGAGGATCCATCCAAACTCCTGGTTGTTGACTCCAGTCATAAAAGGAACCCTGTTCACCTCTTTATCGGCCATAATCTGCTCGGCAGCTTTAGGGAAGAATGACCCATCAACACTTGCAGGCAGAGCCATCATTTTCTGCAGGCAGAGAAAAGTGGATGGTGAAACCCAAATTCGTCCCCTCAAGACACCCAAACCATTACAGAGAAATGATTAAATGCTCCATCAAAAGCAGTCATTAATAAGGGGGCAATGATTTCAAGGTTCAAGGACAGGAGGTGTGGTGATGGCCACTGGATCAAAGGACTGGAGGTGTGATGGTGGTGGTGGCCACTTGAACAAAGGACAGGAGGTGTGATGGTGGTGATGGCTACTGGGACAAAGGACAGGAAGTGTGGTGGTTGTGGCCACTGGATCAAGAACAGGAGGTGTGGTGGTGGTGGTGGCCACTGGATCAAGAACACCGGTGGTGGTGAGGGCCACTGGGGCAGTGGACAGGAGGTGTGGTTTATGAGAGCCACTGGAATGGAGATGCTGCAGATTTTCCAATATGCTTTCCTTCTGCATAACTTTATACATTTCATTCACATCCAGAGCTGCATTCACAATTCTGCTCAGCTTTCTGCCAGTAGGAAATCAAATGTGATATAGATAGAACTGGTGAATATTCCCTGGCTCACTGGGGTCAGGTGTGGCGAGGAATCAGGGTGCTGAACCCTATGACTGCACTGACAGTACCATAGAGACAACCAGAGACAGGATTTCTTCTTCAGATTTCGCCTTCAGACAGTCCACCAGCGCATCCAATCCACAGCCCGAAATATTGGCCACGATCTGCAGAAGAGAGAAAATCCGATACAAGCAAAGCGTCAATTTTTGCCCCATACCTGCACCGTAGCTCGACTCTTGTGTCACACACCCGACAGGCCCTTACGGGGGGGCCTCGGCTGCCGCAGAAATGTAGGCTCCCCAGGCAACTGATGTGGCCTCAGCCACATGGCCCACAACTCCCCGCTACTCCCTTATAAGTATGGACCCACGGCGCCATCTAGTGGCCAGCAGCGATATTAGAGCACTCAGCTGCGTAAGTTCTCACATGTCCAGTGCAGAATAGTGCAGGGGGATTTGTGAGAAAGAAAAGATAAAAGATTAACTATAATATATCAAAGTTCTGGTAACAGCGATTGACCCTGAGAGTAAGGGCTCGATAACACAACCACGCCAGCTAGGCAGTCCCTCAATGGTCAGCTCAGCGGCAGACACAAATTCTGCAATCATCGTTATCCACAGCAAACTGCCTGACTACACTGAATGGCGTATGAGCGATTCAGTCACCCGCCAGATGAGCGCTGTGGTCATTGGTTGGATGATTGGTGGCACGTTTACTCAAGGCGCTGGGTCATCAGACACACAGTGCAGCATTTTATGTCCTAAGTCATACTTACATTACTGTAAAATACACTTTCCTCTTTAGTCTGGGCCACCAAACCTGGCATTATGGCTACACCACTCTCAGCGATAGCTCTGTGGAATAAGCCTTTGGCCAGTGGAGACGCCACCTGAATATAAGAAATACACAGACGGTGGCAGGATCATCAAGGGTTAAAGGACAGGCCCTTACCTTCACCTATAGAATAACTGCCCAATCAGAGCCTCAGTAATGAGCAACATATCAGCATCATAACTGCTCACCAGTGCAGATACGCTGATTCCCCCCGCAGACTCCCCAAATATAGTCACAGAGTCGGGGTCCCCTCCGAAATCTGCAATGTTCTCCTGAACCCACTGGAGAGCTTCAACCTGATCCAAGAAGCCGTAGTTCCCAGGAGCGCGGTCATCTCCAGTGCTGTGACAAGGATAGATAGCTGTTAATAAAATAAGGTGACCTTAACCCAGTGCCAACCTGCAGAGCATTGTGCAAAAAGACTGACAATGGTCCAGCCCATATAACACCAGGTATAGCCGCCTGGCAGCACACAGCATTGTCATTTCATGTCTTAACTCTAGGCAGTAAAGTCACTGACATCACAGACATTACCTAAGGAAGCCGAGGAGCCCCAGCCGGTACTGGATGGAAACAACTACAACGTTTTCATGGGCACCCAGTGCAGAACCTTCAAACATCATGGCTCCCCCTATCGTCAGGGCTCCACCATGTATGAACACCATGACCTGGACAATGAGTAAGTGAGAATGAGATTTTATTCCTGTGTCTCCAATTAGAATTATAAGGGACCGCCATGGGCACGGCCTCAGTGCACACAAAAGTGGGAGTTGTCAAGTCTGCATCTACACACAGCAGCAATTACATAGAAACGTTAGTTACACAATACAGGCTCAACTCTTACTGGAAGCTTCTCATCCTTCACTCGATCAGCAGGAGTGAATACATTTAGGTACAGACAGTCTTCCGACACAGGAGGTAGAGTAAATCTGGCTTTCACTGCCTCCAGTAACTGCTCCATCATGTGACGATCCTGCAGACACCTGTAATAAATTTATTATATATATGTATATATACATACATACATACATATACACACATATACATACATACACACTGCTCAAAAAATTAAGGGAACACTAAAATCCAACATCCTAGATATCACTGAATTAAATATTCCAGTTGCAAATCTTTGTTCCTTACATAGTGGAATACATTGAGAACAATAAAACATATTGGTGATCATTGTAAATTACAATAATATCCCATGGAAGTCTGGATTTGCAATTATACTCAAAGCCAAAGTGGGAAATCAAATTACAGGCTGATCCAATTTTATGATGTCCCAGATTTGCTTGACTTTATTCAGGTCTGGGAATCGGGCAGTCCAGTCCATAGCATCATTGTCTTCTTTATACAGGAAATGCTGACACACTCCAGCCACGAGGCCTAGCAATGTCACGCATCAGAAGGAACCGAGGGCATACTGCACCACCATATGGTCTCATAATGGGTCAGGATCTCATCCTGGTACCTAATGGCAGTCAGGCTACCTCTGGTGAGCACATGAAGGGCTGTATGGCCCTCCAAAGAAATGCCTCCCACCATTACTGACCCACTGCCAAACCAGTCATGCTGGAGGCTGTTGCAAGGAGAACGTTCTGCATTGCATCTCCAAACTCTGTCACATGTGTTCAGTGTGAACCTGCTCTCAGCCATGAAGAGCACAGGGTGCCAATGTGGAATCTGCCACTCTTGGTGTTCTCTGACAAATGTCAGACGCCCTGCACGGTGTAGACTGTAAGCACAACACCCACTTGTGGACATCGGGTCCTCAAACCACCCTCATGGAGTCTGTTTCGGACAGTTTAAGCAGACACATGGATATTATAGCCTGCTGGAAGTCATTTTTCAGGGCTCTGGCACTGCACTTCCTGTTCCTCCTTGCATAAAGGAGGAGGTAGGGGTCCTGCTGCTGGGTTGTTGCCCTCCTACATCCCCCTCCACATCTCCTGGTGTACTGGCCTGTCTCCTGGTCGCTGCTCTGGACATAGTGCTGACATGGACATAGTGCTGACAGACACAGCTACCCTTCTTGCCACAGCTCGCATTGATGTGCCATCCTGAATGAGCTGCATTACCTGAGCAACTTCTGTGGGTTGTAGAAACCGCCTCATGCTACTGTACCTCTAGGGGTGAAAGCAACAAGAAAATGCAAAAGTGACCAAAACAACAGCCATAAAGGATGAGAACAGAGAAATGGTCTGTGGTCACCCCCTGCGGCACCTCTCCTTTATAGGCGTTATCTTGCTAATTGCCGATCATTTCTTCCTGTTGTCTGTGCCATTTGCACAACAGCAGGAGAAACTAATTCACAATCAGTGTTGCTTCATAACTGGACAGGTTGATGTCACAGAAGCGTGATGGACTTGGAGTTACACTGTGGTGGTTAAATGTTCCCTTTATTTTCTTACGCACTGTATGTATATATATTATAATCTGAATGTGTTCAGGGTTCTGTCACACCAACCTCTGAGTGCACTTACATTGGGGCATGATCTGAGGCCCCCCGCACGGAGCTCCAGGGCTCGGGGGGTTCTGAGGATGCAAATCTCAATGGACCAACTGGAGGTTTAGCGAAGGGGACTCCATAGAAGGCGTGAACAGTTCTGTCTGTTCCCTTTGCAGACATCGTCTTCCCCTGCAGTTTACCATATTGCGTCTCCACCTGAGGGGGATCGTCTTCCTTTCCTAAAGCCACAAAACAGCAGATTATTGGATGCAGAAAACTGCAGGGACATCATGCCTGTACTCGTGTGTCACAGCCAGAGCTGCACGTGCACGCCGAATGCACAGAAATGCAAAATGTTGCGTTCGGCGTTCGACGCACATGGACGCATCGGCATACAACGCATGTCCCTGCGTACATAATGTTAAAGATAGGTATGCAGGACGCATGCAGAAGTAGGTGGAGCTTAAAGAAAGAAGTCCGCAGCACGGTGCTACGGACTGGAACCCAAATGTAAACCTGGCCTTATTGTGGCCTGTACGTGAAGATCTGATGGGATCAGTCATATTCACTCCCGGATCTGTCCAATCATGTGATGGAGGAATAACTATCACCGAATAACTGTCACCAAGCTTTATAAGGGCTCAGACGAGCAGTAAGGTGCGGTGCAGGCTGCAAGGTCTGAACACGTCCCAGCGCTCCTCACTTGTCACTTCCAGCAGGTGCAAGGTTATTATGTGCGGGGTCAGATGACTCACAGGCCGCCACTCCTTCATGCAGTGCACAATACAGGCGATCATGTTACCGCCGCACCTGTAACACAGATCTCAGGGCAGATACTCTCACCTGGACATCATGGGGAAAAGGCCGTAACTGCTCGTTCTCCACCCTGGACACAATGTATCCAAGCTGTTAATAAGCCAAACACCTGGGTAATCTGCAGCACATGTAGATGAAGACCCCCAGGTATCACATAGGAGGGGATCATCACTGCTCTGAAGGGACCAAAAAGCGCGAATATAGCAAGACCGATCATCAGACGAGACCACCAACATCACAAGGGACCGGCGGACAAGAGCAAACAATCACATGCTGATTACTGAAAATATCAACAACCTTTGTAACGATCCCATGAGATACCGCAATGTCAGCAGCCTGTTATCTGTGGCCCCAGGGACACTGCCGCACCTTTACTATACAGCAGCAACATAGACTGAGCGCTGTACAACCAAGAAGCCAATAATCCATGACAATACTGAGCCCCCACTAATAACCATAAGAGCTTACACT
>VIAB01015433.1:38202-49364 GCA_009801035.1 Oophaga pumilio | reverse complement strand
TACATCATATATTTGGTGCGTTCCGCAGACCCTAACAAGGAGTTGATAAAAGATGGTTTGATTAACTATTTTTTTATTTTGATCACTGTAATAGGGTCTATCACAGTGATCAAAATGAACCAATAGGAAAAATCTCCTATTATTGCCGGGTGCCGGCCGGCAGATCTCGACGTGCGCACTGCGCATGCGCCCATCATCTTCTCCCGGAAGAAGACGCTGGCAGCCCGGGGTACTTCACAGGGGGATGCAGGGACAACAGAGGTAACAGGGGATAATCGGGGAACCCCATTTCTCTCTGTGATCGCACATCAGAGGAGAGTGAAATTAAATGGAAAATTGGACTTTTTTTTCCAGTTGACGTTATAATATTAATAACGGCGATCGCAACACCGGGTCGGTAAAAAACAGTTCTCTTAGGTCTTAGCTACCTACGGTAGCTGAGACCCCAGAGAAATTCTGACTTTGGGTGACAGTAAACAATATCCAACCAACTCAATGCCCTACCAATGTGCTAAAGTAAATAATATCTGACCAGTTCAATATCCTATCAATCAATAAAAGTAAACAATGACCTACCAACTTAACCCCTTAGTGACTGAGTCAATTTTGATCTTAATGATTAGGCCAAATTTTTGAAATCTGACCAGTGTCAATTTATGTGGTAATAACGGATCTCAATGATTCTGTTTTTTTTTTTTCGACATATTGTACTTCAAAATAGTGTCAAAATGTGTTCGATATGACTTTTTTTTTCCAACAAAATTTACAAAACAATTATTTTTGGGACCACATCACATTTGAAGCAGCTTAAGGGGACGTGTGTTAGGGTTCGCGAATTGCACTAAAAAAAAAAAGTAAAGTGCAATCGCAACCCGGGGTCCATCGTGCAGAGATGTAACCTGCTGTTAGTGTGAACAATGACGGAACAGAAAAGCATGGTCGGAACACTGAGTACCAAGCTCAGTTACTTCACCGAGAGTTACTGCACTAAGAATGCCAAGTACTATACCCTGTTAACGTCACAGGGAAGTTAGCACGTGGATTGAGCTTGCTGGTCAAGGTGCTGTGACCGGCGTCTGTACTGAGCAACAGTCACAGAGGGATCTATCCCACGCAGCCGCAGGAGAATCCTGACGCCTAACATTACCCCCTCCACTAGCATCCCCCCCGGCGACGTTCGCCAAGCTCGAAAGCCGCTATAAGCTGGGGGTGCATGAATGTGCTCAATAGGCTCCAAGGTCATATCCTCTGGTTTATGACTCTTCCAGTAAACCCCAAAACATTTTTTGCTATGAGCTACCTTGGACACTACAATAGCATTGACCTCAAAATCGTCTGAGGACGAGTCCAAACCCCCCACAGGAGTCCCAGAAAACTGGTCCATATACACAGGTTTTAAAAGAGACGCATGAAAAGTGTTGGTGATATTCAAATGCTGTGGAAGACTGAGGCGATAAACTACAGGATTCACCTGCTCAAGAACCTTGAAAGGACCTAAGTAGCGGGGAGCAAATTCAGTGGACTCTACAAGCAGCTTGATGTTACGAGCTGACAGCCACACTAAATCTCCCGGGTCAAGGACTGGGGCGGGACGATGATGCGAGTCGCCGGAAGCCCTCATTCTCTCCTTTGACACCATAATTGCATCCTGCGTGCGGTCCCAGATGTCACGAGCCTTCACTGCCCAATCCACCACCCTCGTGTGGGAAGACGAGACGGACATGGGCACAGGGACACGCAGATGCTGACCATAGTTCAAGAGAAAAGGAGTCTGCCCCATGGAAGCGTAGATGGTACTGTTTAACGCAAACTCTGCCCATGGCAGCAGGGACGACCAGTTGTCAAGCCTGGTGGACACAAAATGCCGTACATAAGTGACCAGTGTCTGATTGGTCCTTTCCACCAGCCCTTTTATCTCAGGATAATACGCCGAAGACAAATTGAGCTCTATACTGAAAAGGCGACAAAGCTCCCTCCAGAAACGAGACACAAACTTGGGACCCTGGTCACTGACAATCTTGTCAGGCATCCCACGAAGGCGAAATACGTGCTTGATAAACAATACCACCAGAGCCCATGCAGATGGTATACAAGGAAGAGGAACCAGGTATACCATTTTGGAAAAATGATTGGTGACAGCCCAGATGACCTTATTATTACGAGACTTAGGCAGGTCCACTATAAAGTCCATCTGGACCATCTCCCAGGATCTATGTGCCACCGTCAAGGGATAGAGCGAGCCCGCTGGTCCTCTGCCTGATAGGCCAATTCCTGGCACATAAGACACAGGCTTGCACGTAATCCTTGACATCTCGCGCCATCCGAGGCCACCAATAAGACCTAGTAATTCAGTAGTCCTCTTAATGGCGAAATAATCACTCAATTTGCCCATGAGAGAACCTCTGGCTGCAGATTAGGTGGTACACAAGATTTGCCTGGAGGTACCTGCTCAAGCTACACCGGTGCCACCGTTCAAAGGCTCTCTGAAGGAACTATTAGACGTGGCTCATCCCCATCCTCGGATGAGACTACTGAACGGGACAGGGCATCGGCACATAAATTCTTCTCCCCGGACAAAAAGTGGATAATAAAATTAAACCAGGAGAAGAATATGGACCTCCTGAATTCAGTCGTTGAGCAGTCTGCAGATATAGGAGATTTTTATGGTCTGTGAAGACCTTAAAGGGATGCCAAGCTCCCTCCAGGAGATGTCTCCACTCCGAAAAAGCCAATTTCATGACGATTAGTGATGAGCGAGTATGCTCGTTGCTTGGGTTTTCCCCGAGCACACTTGGGTGATCTCCGAGTATTTTGGCTTGCTTGGAGATTAAGTTTGTGTTGACGCAGCTGCATGATTTGAGGCTGCTGGACAGGCTGAATACATGTTAGGAATGCCTGTTTGTTAAGTAATCCCCACATGTATTCAGGCTGTCAAGCAGCTGCAAATCATGCAGCTGCAGCAACAGAGGCTAAATCTCCGAGAACGCCCAAATACTCGAAGACCACCCGAGCGTGCTGCCCTCTGCCGCGACCACCGCTGCTCCACTAGAGCCCACGGTTGCGGTCTGTCTGCCTCCAGCCGCGACCGCCACTGCTCCACTCCAGCCCATGGTTGCGGTCTGTCTGCCTCCAGCCGCGACCGCCACTGCCTCACTCCAGCCTGAGGCCGCGGCCCGTGCCTCATCACCTGTGGCTGCAACTGGCCCAGGCCAGTCCGCGGCTGTGGCCTACACGACAGAGTCCACAGCTGCCACCACCCCGCCTCCAGAAGGGGCGACCTCAATGCCGGGGAATTTCTCCAGGGCCTGTTGCGCCCCATCTACGCCTGGGCTTGGGAACGCCCGAGGCATACAACAGCTCCTCGTCAGCTGGGCCCAATGGCTGAGACGCCGAACGGACATCTACCGGACCACAGCTCTGCAGGATGTCAGAGAAGGATAAGTGTCACATTGTTAACCGTAAACTATAGTTCTAGGAAATTTAGATGGCCCTATCGCGGCCCGTTAGTCATTGGCACCTGATAAATAGCCGTTCGTTCAATTATTAGTGTATTGTTATATATCTTACCTGCGAGGAGAATTACTGGTAACTTGCTAAATATCTCTAAAATCTGCATACATAAAGGTTCAGTTAAAGCTTGCTCCGTCTCCGCCTTGTCACTGCATCCCGTGTACTTGCGAATGCCACACTAGATCCCACAATTTTGTGCAATTTCTCCCAAACACGGGAGCACTATATGGCTTTTGAAGCACATATTTTGCTAGAATAGTTTACAGGCAAAATTTGCGGAGCCCAAAGGTACCAGAACAGCAGAAAAACCCCAATAGTGACGATATTGTAGAATCTGCACCGATCAATGAATTAATCTACGGCTGCAATGACTATTTTGTAACATCCAAACCAGGCTTTTTTTCTGGAGAAGTGCAAATCTGCCAGTCGAAAACCCAAACATTGTGTCCCCATACAGTGTAGAGCCGACATATATTGTAGAGCAACAATACATTGAGCCCAGTTTGTGCATCTGGCAATTTGCACCCCCAATACAATAATGCCAAACATTTGGCCGCTTACTGTGGCTTTGGCACAGTGAGGCTCAGAAGGAGGGAGGCATTTGAATTTTGGAGCGCAAAGTTCACTGGATTTTACTTGAGGGGCTGGAGTCATGTCGCTTTTCCAGAGTCTTTGTTAAAGCAGTAGCTTAAGAACCTCCTATAGTTTCAGTGACAGTTCACGGCCCTGAGTGGGGGCTGGTTTTGTATGGGATAAATTAGGGTTTTTATTGGTAACATTTTGGGGTATATAATATTTTTCAATTGCTTCCAAAATAAGGCTGGATAAGGCTACTTTCATACATCAGTTTTTGCCGTCAGGCAGGATCCGGCATCACGCTAGAGGGACGGATCCAGCGTAAATTGTGGAAAAAGTTTCATCAGTTTTCCATCCATTTCATCCGTTTTTTTATCCGTTTTACGATGGATCCGGTTTTTAAAAATGCCCATGGGAGGTTCCCAAACGATGATCTGTTTCCTGGGGGCTGGCCAATTGGATCTGAGCATGCTCAGGCTTAAAAACCGGATCCGGTGACCGGATCCGTCTTTTTCCGGAACCGGCGCATTTCGGCGCCCATAGAGTTCCATTGTAGCAAAAAATCAGAAGTGCCGCATCCAGCGCTGTGCAGTTTTTCACCGCAGACAAAAAACGTTACTGAAGACATTTTTTCCAGACGCCGAAATTAAAATTTAAGCCGGATCCGGCAAAAATCGGAGGAAACAGGAGGTCATGTGGCGAGATCCAGCGCTAATACAAGTCAATGAGGAAAAAACGGATCCGGCGGCAGATTTTGTCGGATCCGGTTTTTCTATAAATAGCCGGATCATGCCTGACGGAAAAAACTGATGTATGAAAGTAGCCTAACATTCTTGTGTTTTGCACTGAGCGCTTACCTCGGGGTTTCTGTGTAAATTCTGCAAAAATACGATTCAGATGAAACTCCCCATGGAACTACCCATTATCAGGCAGATGGAGACACTTCGTACACCATTTGGTGTCTGCTTCGGTGGTATCCATCGTTTTAAGCTTGCACAGATCTGTGGTCGCCCAGATTTGTGTGCTAGCAAGAAACCAAAAATGATGGGACACCGCGAACAGAGACCAGTCCAAAATGACTCCATCTGCCTCATACGTGAGTAGTTACATCCAGGGTTTTGTCTGAATCGCGATTTTGGGGAATTTACATGGAAACCCCAACGTAAGCGATCAGCGGAGAGCACAGGATAAATGTAAGCTGAGCCTTATTCTGAATTTTGGGAGGTAGAAAAAATAAATAGACAGCAGTACAAAGATAGTTCCTATTTTTACTTTCGCGCTGCGGTATTAAGTGATAAGGAGGATTTATTCTTTGAGTCTGCGCGATTACAGCGATACCAAATTTATAAATTTTTTTAGGTTTTGCTGCTATCAAACAGTAAAAATGCTTTTTTTTTAAAAAAAAAGTTGTTTTTTTGTCGCCATATTCTAAGAGCTGTAACGTTTTTACTTTTAGGGAAACAGCTGTATGTGGGCTTATTTTTTGCAAGATGAGTTGCAGATTTTTTATAACATTTTGGGGAACATATTTTTTTTTTATCTTTTTTATTTAGATTTTTCAGACACAGAATTAACAAAACCAGCAATTCAGTTATTGTTTTTATTTTATTTGTGCCATTCACTGTGCGGTAAAAGTGATAAGACCGATTTGTTCGTCAGGTCGATACTATTACAGCGATACTAGATTTGTATTTTTTTATGCTTTGCTATATTTACACAATAAAAACAATATTTTGGCAAAATTAATTTCTTTTTGCATCACCATATTCTGAGAGATGCACCTTTTTTTCTGCCAAAAAAGCCATATTA
The DNA here is from genome assembly GCA_009801035.1 of Oophaga pumilio. NCBI lineage: Eukaryota > Metazoa > Chordata > Amphibia > Anura > Dendrobatidae > Oophaga > Oophaga pumilio. Next base: position 43,469 of record VIAB01015433.1, on the reverse strand, counting down.
GGGCTTGTTTTTTGCAGGACGGTTTTGACAGTCACTAAGATGAAAAAGAGACATTTTTGGCATGTTTTCTATTTATTTTTACGGCGTTCACCAAACGGAGTAAATAACATGCCAGTTTTGTACAGCGGGTTGTTCAGGACACGGTGATACTCATGTACTGTTGTACTCATATATAGCATTGCATGAGACTGTCAGTGTCTCATTGACTGTGCCTGCAAGACTCAGCATAGAGCTGGACCTCACAGGCCACTGCTCCCTGAGGTCATCACATGACCTCTGGGTGCCATGGTAACCATCGGGACCAGCATTTCTCATATCAGGGGTCCATGGTTACCAAGGAGGCCTTGTGACCCCATTGTAACAACTTAAGTACTGATGTCACAATTGAAAGCGGTATTTAAGGGGTTAGTCAGCCCCAATTGGTTGCAAAACCATCCGAGGTCAAAACTATAGGGTGTCAGCTGTCATGTGTAGCTGGCACCCATGGAAATTGCCGTTGCTCGGCGGCGTTATACTCTTATTCCTCAGCTCCATTTAAAAGCATATTGGTAGTCGTTAAGGGGGTAATGTTCTACCAATGTGTGAAAGTAAACAATGCCTAACCATCTCAATGCCCTATCAAATGTAATGTAAACAATGCCCTACCAACACAACTCTTCCCTGCTGTTTTTACGTAAAAATTTTTATGGTTTCACATACAGTACAGACCAAAAGTTTGGACACACCTTCTCATTTAATGATTTTTCTGTATTTTCATGACTATGAAAATTGTAGAATCGCACTGAAGGCATCAAAACTATGAATTAAAACATGTGGAATTATATATTACACTTTACAAAAAAGTGTGAAACAACTGAAAATATGTCTTATATTCTAGGTTCTTCACAGTAGCCACCTTTAGCTTTGATTACTGCTTTGCACGCAGAAAAGGTGAACGGATGGACTCTACATGCCTGGTTCCCACCGTGAAGCATGGAGGAGGTGGTGTGATGGTGTGGGGGTGCTTTGCTGGTGACACTGTTGGGGATTTATTCAGAATTGAAGGCATAGTGATCCAGCATGGCTACCACAGCATCTTGCAGCAGCATGCTATTCCATCCGGTTTGCGTTTAGTTGGACCATCATTTATTTTTCAACAGGACAATGACCCCAAACACCTCCAGACTGTGTAAGGGCTATTTGGCCAAGAAGGAGAGTGTTGTGGTGCTACGCCAGATGACCTGGCCTCCACAGTCACCAGACGTGAACCCAATCGAGATGATTTGGGGTGAGCTGGACCACTCACCGCTTCAATTTTGAATAAATCCCCAACAGTGTCACCAGCAAAGCCCCCCCACACCATCAGACCACCTCCTCCATGCTTCACGGTGGGAACCAGGCATGTAGAGTCCATCCGTTCACCTTTTATGCGTGCAAAGCAGTAATCAAAGCAAAAGGTGGCTACTGTGAAGAACCTAGAATATAAGACATATTGTCAGTTGTTTCACACTTTTTTGTAAAGTGTAATGTATAATTCCACATGTGATAATTCATAGTTTTGATGCCTTCAGTGTGATTCTACAATTTTCATAGTTATGAAACTACAGAAAAATCTTTGAATGAGAAGGTGTGTCCAAACTTTTGGTCTGTACTGTATGTCTTCCAGGGGCAACCAAACACGTTTTTGTTCATGCTTGCAAGGTGGAAGCAAAGGTGATTTTTGGTATCCTGAAAAGCAAAGTACGAAAAGCAGCAAAAAGGCAGCAAAACCTGCATTTTGGCTGTGGCTTTTTTACTGCAAAAGATGAGGCTTTTGGCTGCAGAAAACAAATGTGCAAAAAAGCAACATGTGGTCAAAGCCTATCGGTGAAGTTGTCTCTTGTCTGCACAGTAGAAGTTTCAAGGCCACAAATCCCCTATGCATGTGTAAGGAAGAAGACTGGACTGTGAGAACTGACAGAGCACCTGGTCCAGAACTGCTGGGGCTGTGCCTCTTGTTACTGGGGAAGGAAATTGAGGATGGAGAGCATCCATGACCGGCAGAGAGGGGGCCTGGTAAGCCAGAGGGAGTTAAGGGGTTTTACTCGAGAAGTGTGAAAGGGTTCACGCCAGAGAGAAGCGAGAGGGCATACCTGCTGTGTGCCGCGAGTGGCCTTAGTTCACGTGGTAGCGGAAGGGGAGGTGTGCAGAATGGATCGGGAAGCATCCCTGGGCATACAGAGCAGAGCACATTGAGCAGAAGATTGTTGTTCGAGACTACTGACTGCAGGGTTTCACTGTCATCTGGGTGGTCATGGACAGTTTTAGCAAGATGTGTCACTTGGTTCCTGTCATCAAACTGCCCTGCGCTAAGACTCTCGCTAAGGCTTTTGTCAAGGAAATTGTCAGACTACATGGCGTTCCTACTGACATTGTTTCTGATAGGGGACCTCAGTTCGTGGCTCGTTTTTGGCGCGCCTTTTGTGACAGGTTGGGAGTTCATTTGTCGTTTTCATCCGGATATCATCCTGAGTCTAATGGACAGATAGAAAGGAAAAATCAGGATGTTGAGCAGTTCTTGCGTTGTTTTGTGGCAGACAATCAAGAGGGGTGGTCTGAGTTTCTGCCACTTGCTGAATTTGCTCTTAACAACCATACATCCTCTTCTGCTGGTTGTTCGCCTTTTTTTGTTGTACTGGGAGACATCCGTCGTTTGGGTTATTCTCCAAATTGGTATCGGCCGTGCCTGAAGAGGAGAATTTTTCTGATGATTTGGAGAGAGTTTGGACGGATGTGCGTGGTAATCTTCAGGAGGCTAACAGAAAATCTAAAAGGTACTTTGATAGGAAACGGCAAGAGGTTTTGTTTGATATTGGTGACATGGTTTGGTTATCCTCTAAGAATCTGAGGTTGAGGATTCCTTCTAAAAAATTGGGTCCCAAGTTTGTAGGGCCCTTTATGGTGCTTCAGGTTGTTAACCAATCTGCTGTTAGGTTGGAGGTTCCTACCTCCTGGAAAATTAATCCGGTGTTTCATGTTTCTCTGTTGAAAAGAGCTAATGTGTCGGATGGAGACGCTTCTGCCACTGTTCCCACGGTGGTGGAGGGCGGGCAATATGAAATTTCCCGCATCCTAAATTCTAGACGGTATAGAGGGAGTTTGCAGTATCTCGTCGCTTGGAAGGGTTTCGGACCCGAGGATAACTCATGGGTGAGGGCGGAGGATGTTTCTGCGCCCAGACTTGTCAGAGCGTTTCACAAAAGGTTTCCGGATAATCCTGGGCCTAGGGGATCCGGAGGATCCTTTTAGAAGGGGGGGTACTGTTAGAACTCTCCTGTTAGTTTTTTTCTATCTTGCTGGTCACATGACCTTTTTTGCCTATTTAATTCTGCTCAGCCCTTCTGGCTTTGCTGGACTTCATTGTAATTTCTACTCTTAAGCTAGCCTGGTGCTTTGTTACCTTTCTCAATTAGTTTTGCTTGGTCTTCAGACCGCTATGTTCTATGTTGTTTGTTTTTCTTTTTAGTGCTACAACTTCTGTTAGGAGGTGTCCATCTTTTCTCCCAGTCCCTAGTTCTTGTAGGGATCCCTCCCTCGCATCTATAGGTCTTCGTACAGACTAGCTGAGGACTTTAGCGGATCTGATCGCAGGATCAGGTTCCCCATTACATCGTAGGGATCGAGCTTAGTTCTATTGTAGGAACTGATATCCCTTTCCTTCCTTAGTGCTTGTAGCAGAACATAACAGGACTCATACTAAGTGAAGCAGACTTACTCAGAAACTGTCGCCTTAAGTTACCCTGTTCCTTCGTAGTTCTTAGTTGAAGATCTGATTTACCTCCTGTTGCTCCCTGCGAGGAGATTCCTCCTTGTAATAATTAAATCAAACTACTGTTACCCCTATTAACCCTTGCTCTGTACCTTTGTGTCACTGCATCCAATTACCTATGTTACGCATGCATGGATTAGCTAAATCCTAACACCTTCCCCACCACCGGCATTCAAGCAGATTTTTTTGCAAGTATGAAGTATTCTTGCAATGCGCCTTATATGAATCAGTTTAAACCTGAGTTTCACCATACCCTTCAGTCTCACAACACCAAAGCCTATTCAAAAATGTCTTTTAATAAAAACCATATTTTGCTTACTATAAGACGCATTTACCATAAGAAGCACCCCAAATTTTGAGAAAGAAAATGAGAAAAAATGTTTTTAATAAAATGTTGGTGCATCTTATAGTCCAACTTTACAGTAGATTACTGGGGGCAGGTGGTTGCGGTGGAATGGAGTCTCAGGAGGCAGGAATGCTGATGCAGAAAGCTGGCAGTGGGGGAAGGAGTGGGGCAATGCTGTAGGCCTTGGGCTGGGTGAAAAAGGTGTTCAGTGGTGTGAGACTCTGGTGGGCCTTGGGCTTTCTGAAAATGTCATCCAAGTCCCCATACTTCTCATTATTTTCTTTGCGGTGGACTTTGGAAAAATGGCCACCGGAGATCCCTGTTCCTACAGGTAAACAGTCACATGCAGTGAAGTGTTACAACATGACCACGGAGTAGGAGCAGGGCCACCTGGATGTTTAAAGTCTATCAACAATCTGTCAGCAGATAAAATCTCCACTCCCACATTTCTCAGTTAATGACTCTTTCACATCCAGTATTTTTCACACGATTTCCACAACATCAGAGAATGCTTCAAACCACGGTCACTGATCTACTTTACACAAAGGGCAGTAGAATTCACTGCACAATCTGGGCTCCGGTGATGCAAATTTTATTCATTCTCAGTGAAAACAAAAAATTTGAACATAATTGTGCTGAGATATCTGTGACACAATAAAATAAACGTTTTGACCCTACCAGGGTCTAAGTCACAATATCATTGTTTGTAGGGTAGAGAAACATACAGGAAACTATGGAGTAAAGTCCAGAGTATAGGGTCTAGAGGAAGCTGGTCTTGTCGCTGTTTCAGGGTGTCTTACGTAAGGTGATGTATTTCACTGTCTTCAATGGCACCCTCATGCCCCTGTGATGCTAATTCTTCTTCCTCCTTCCAAAATCAAAAATTGTCAGCATGGTCACGGCGCATAGGCACAGTCACCGAATGGCATGTCTCTCAACTTTTAAAGAGGGGCATGTATTGTCAATTTTCACCTATTGAACTCTCTTAGGGTTCTCACCCACAAATTGTACAGAAAATATTGCATATAAAAGACACACTCCTACATAAAAAAACAGCGAAGTGCATTTGGGCAGCTGTGGTTTGTGTACCAGGGCCAGGGGTGGGATTCAAATTTTTAACAACAGGTTCTGTGT
>VIAB01015433.1:2575-23683 GCA_009801035.1 Oophaga pumilio | reverse complement strand
TCACATGGCCTGCCAGTCCTCTCCAAAACACGGGAATGAGGACTCTATCTGGCCATTCTAACTCCGAGGCCAGATTCCGAAATTGGACAGCAAAATAGCTGACCAAGGACGAACCCTGTGAACTTGTCAGCCACGGTCATCACGCTCCCACAGTAGGGTGGCCCACTCCAACGCTTTGCCCGACAGGAGAGACATTACAAAACACACTTGTGCCCGATCCGTGGGGAAACATGCAGCAAAAAGCTCGAGTTGTATAGAGCACTGACTCACGAATCCTCGACAATGCTTGCTGTCACCAGCAAACTTGTCTGGAAGCGGGAGGTGGGATAATGTAGGGGCAGAGGTGGCAGTGGACACACTGGCTGCAGCTACGCTAGCAGCCTGAACAGCGACTTCGGTAACATCCACAGCTGAGGTTGTGCGCTCAAGAGCCCCAACCTACCCTCCAGCTGCTGGATGTTCCGCTGAAGATGCTGGTTGTCCGCCATTTTACTAGCCAAACCCTGGCGCTAGTATTATGTTAGGGCTGGCGGAATACACAAAATAAATAGAAATAATAGGTGCGTTCGCAGCCCAGGGTCCACCGTGCAGGTAGAAATAGAGACTGTGTCCTGTTAACACCACAGGGATACACAGATAACTGCTGTGCGGATAGCAGTCCGTGATCATGCATTCAGCAACGCAAACAAGCAACTCCTCACCAGGGAAGCCGGTATTCTAGGGGCTTATTTCAGCCAGACCCTGATCACGTGCATACAAATCTCCTCACCGGAGGTGCCGGTATTCTAGGGGCTTATTTCAGCTGAGCCCTAACCACATGCGTGCATGATCACACTGGTGCAAAGCACATAATGCAATTGATACTAGCACATGGCTGTAGGCTCATGCAACCCTTTTATAGTAGCAACTACAGGACCTGCCAGAAAAGGACCAATGAGAAACTGTTCCAGAACACATGTAGTTTCAGGACCTTCCTGGCAGACCAATAGGAGCTGCTGCAGTACCTGAGCATGTGACCCCTGATCTCCAAAGAGAGATCTTACCCTGGGCAGGCTCAGAAGGGGAAACGCAGGACTTAGTCCTAAAGACGTCTGCTTGCCGCTGACCAGTACTGGCTACAATAGCAGAACCTGGAGAGGCAGCAGTAATCCTCTGCACAATGTTAGACTGCGCGAGACGCTGGGACCGACGTCTCTGCTGAGCAGAGTCCACTGCGTCCAGAGATGGATGGGAGACCGCAGCAGGGATGGTTTGAGATTCCCCTTCTGCAGAAGTGGGAACTCGACCCCTAACACTCATGACCATGCAATATTTCAGCTTTTCTTTTTTAATAAATTTGCAAAAATTTCTACATTTCTGGCTTTTATCAGTCAAGATGGGGTGCAGAGTGTACATTAATGAGAAAAAAAATGAACTTTTATGCATTTACCAAATGGCTGCAATGAAATAAAGAGTGAAAAATTTAAAAGGGTCTGATTACTTTCCGAACCCACTGTATGTCATTAATATCAGATCAATGGGAGTTTGACAACCGGCATTTCCACCGATCAGCTGTTTTCAGCTTTGGCAGTTACCAGATGTAGACAATGTACATGGCCGGAGCAGCACAGCTTCATTCCTTGTGCATTGCCCATTGCCAAAGACGCTTAGCTACATTGCCCAGGAGCAGCGTGAACACAATGCAGGCAGATGTGCAGCTCTGGACACATTCACTGTGTATATCTGGCCACTGGCAGAGTCTGAAAACATCTGTTTGGTGGGTTGCTGACTGTCATCAGTATCATGAACGTTAACAACCCCTTTTGGTGCACATCATTGGGAGTACTCAGCATTGGTGTCTTATGTGGACCTTAGAAAGAAGGATAACTTTACTATAGAACTAAATTGCAAAGACTAAGTTAAAATGTTTTTCATTTATGGCTTGAGCTGAGCTTTCAGTTTTTATCATTTTGTTTATTTTACTTGTATGAAGTATTTTAGCATTTTATACATTTGTCACTGTATGCTGTTATCCAGGAAAATAAAAAAAATAAGAAAAATTTGGATTTAACAAAATAAAAAATGGATTAATCTTTTCACTTCTGCTTTCCAAACATTGTTATGTAGTTTATGGCAAGGTGCTGTGACTTCTAAAACAGTAGTCCTCAACCTTTCTTACCTTGAGAGCCACAGTTAGTTCTGAGAGATGGTCACAAGCCACATCACCCTGCGTCACTGTGACCCACTTCCTCACAATACTAATTCACAGAGTTCTCCATAAACGACATAAGGACAAAGCTTCCCCTGGCTCTAGCTTTCCATCTTTTTCTCCTTCCTCTTTTCTTCAGGGTTAGTCTCAGACTTGATATTTATAGTTATTTGCTTGACCTGGTGCCAGACAGCCACAAGCCTCACAACATGGCTCCACGTGAAACAGGTTGGGGACCAGTGATCTAGAGATTACTGGAGAACATGCATGGTATCAGTGCCTGCAGGTTACTGGTGGGAGCCAAAACCTCTCTTTATTGGCCAGCGGAGAAGACAGGAACCTTGGTTTGTGGAGCAGCTCGTGAAGATTATGCAGGTCAAAGAGCAGAGGAGTACAGAACCTGGTTGGATCACAGGGACTGTTAGGAATGGTAGGCCACCCTAACAACATCAGCGAGCAGTAGAAGCAGGAGACAGGTTGTGACTGCTAGAAAGAGATGGCTGCCAGGCAGAGTGGTGCGGTCCACAAAGAGACAGTATACAGGCCAGCAGGAGTCCTGCACTAGAACTTTTCTCATAAAGAGAACATTTGCAAGCTGCAGTAGTGAACAACACTCTTAGAGACTGTTGTGACAAGAGAATCTGCGACAAGACGTGAAAATTACTGATCACAGACGTTTCCATCCAATGTCACTGAGCGAGAGTGCAAAGAAGGTGCAAAAAATCATTTCTAGATGTGCAAATCTGGTACTTACAGACACCCAAAAACTGCTGCAATAATGGCAGGGATGGATGGTTCTACAAATTTCTGACTCAAGGAGATGAATACAAATGAGGGGGACAAGTTTCAGATTTATACTTTTAAAAAAATTAGAAAACACTATTATTTCCTTTACACGTCACAAATACTTGTTACTTTTACTTTTATAACATAAAATCCCAATAAAAATACATTTAAATTTGTGAGTGAAAAGTGATCCAAGAGGTAACGGTTCTCCTTGCGGAGAGTGACATGTTAAGCATGCCGAGATGAGGAGACTTTTAGGCTTTGTGCACATGTTGCGGATTTGCATGGGGAATTTTCTGCGCTGATTCTGCATCTCTTGGCAGAAACCGCAGTGGAAACTCCGCTCATTTTTCATGTGGTTTTCGTGCATCATATATATATCATGATGTAAGAGGCCTATTTGGTATTAGACCCTCCAGCGTATACTGAAGATGCCCAAAGATGATATCATTGTATGAAAGGAAGAGGAAGATGGAGACAACAGAAGACCCGATGGAGGGTTATGGCCGCAGCCAGACAGTTGAGCGGCGAGCTAAGGATAATTTTTTATACTCTTTTCTGGCAGCCACTATTTTGGTAAATTTGCACAGAGTGAAAGATCAAATATTGGATTGAAGAATATCACATTTCTTTGTAAAGTTTTGATGTGAATTTAATTTACCACAAACACATTCACCAGTCTCTACCTGAATGAGTTTTGTGAGAAACTCGAGTTCTTACACAAATTTAAAAGGACCCTAACAGACAATTATTCTGCCGGTAGCGTGAATCACGGCCCGGCTGTAAAATTATATAGTTTTCTAAAACACTTTGGCATTTTACAGAAAACATACTTTAAAAACCCAGCGAGGAACCATAGCCGGAGATAGGACAAGTCTGTCGCTGCCCCCAGACGGCTCTTCCCAGCATTGCCGTAGATGGTTCACATGTGTTTCTCTATAAACATGCAAGGAAGAGCCGGACTTTTCTGATCTCGGGGAAAGGGCTCCTAACCAGAGCTTCAAAGTGTATTTTCTATTTTCAGAGAAAAATATACCTGGTTGCACTCAGTCAGCCAGGCTGCAATATATACTGGAAAGCATAAATCGCCTGACAGATTCGGCAAAAATGGAAGCCAGGAAGGCAGACAAGCACCTAAATGATCAAGAAAAAAAAGGTAGAACACTGTAGTGCTATAGCTTGCAGACACAAAATATGAAAAATGAATTGCATCACTGCCTTAGAAATATGAAAAATTGAGAAGTCTTCGCGCATAAAATGGCCAATTTATGTGTACCTAGGAGCCACGTTAAGGCTCTTCTCGTATTCCAGGTCCCAACTAATGCCAATCCTCGCTTAGAAAAGTCTGTCTGCATGGGAACATATGAATCCTCTCTCTAGACTAAAATCTACATCTCTGTGGAGGGGTAATGGACCTGTTATAATTAAAACGCCTGTGACCAGCAGGTGGAGAGCTCAGGCAGAAGGTAAATGAATGCATATCAAAAAACTGACCGCACATCCAAAAATAGACCTAATGTGAACAGGTGCTAAACCTAGAGTCACCAACTCATACACATTCAAGAAAAAAAAGGTAGCCTTAACGTGGCTTCCAGATACACATAAATTGGCCATTTTATGAGCTAAGACTTTTCAATTTTTCATATTTCTAAGGCAGTGATGCAATTAATTTTTCATAATTTGTGTCTGCAAGCTAAAGCGCTACAATGTGTTACCTTTTTTTTTCTTGAATGTGTATGAGTTGGTGACTCTAGGTTTAGCACCTGTTCACATTAGTTCTATTTTTGGAAGCACCTAAATGTGTCAAGATAGATTTATTTGACACAAAAAAGGCAAACATTGGCATAAATTAGATCCTGAGCCCGAAAGCATCAATGGTCCCACTACATTTGATAACAATCTAATATTACAGACACTACAGGAACAAGACATGATTGTAGAAAGGAAGGACAATATTTCAGAGTACAGAGAATATAACCAGTCTGTGGAAGTGCAAAATTACAGTCACAAAGCCAAGTCGTCCAACATTAAAAGAAACATGTGTTTTTAGCAAACCAAATGGAATTTGTTAAAAAAGAGCAACTGACCCCTATAATATGTTCCTGTAGATGCACGTGGATGTGAGAGCCTAACCATCACCATTACCTTGCCTTCATCATTTATTCACTTATGCCATTTCTGCAAGACTCTTTTCTTATTTAAAACCATCAGATACATATTCACAGAAGACCGAATCTCTTTGTTCCTTAGACAGTATATCACTGGGTTTAGAAGAGGGGTCATAACAATGTAGAAAAAGCAAATAAACTTGTTAATGGGAACTGAATGTCCTCTGTAAGGGACCATGTAGATTATGAGCATGGACCCATAATAGGAAGACACAACCACCAAGTGGGCGCTACAAGTGGAGAACGTTTTTTGGCGGCCCGATTTGGACGAAATTCCAAAGATAGTAATAAAGATATAAACATATGAAACAATAACAAATAAGAAAGGAAACAGAATAATCGGAAAAGAGAGGACAATCATTTCAATGCTTACACCAGTTGTGTCTGAGCAAGAAAGTTCTAAAAGAGGAGCAAAGTCACAAAAGAAATGGTTAATGACGTTTGGCCCACAATAATCTAAAGTAGCTACAAGTAAAAATGTAATAAGCACTAGTGTAAAGCTGAGTCCCCAGGATGAGACGATCAGGCTGTATCTCAGCTTCACATTCATCAGTGAGATATAATGTAGAGGTTTACAGATGGCCAAGTACCGGTCATAGGACATGGCCGTGAGCAAAAAACACTCGGCACAGACCGATCCCCCGTAAAGATAAAACTGAGCTAAACACTCAGCAAAAGATATAATGCTTCCTTCACTCATTATAACATCCAGCATTTTTGGAATAATACTCGTTACAAGAATTATATCTGATAGGGCTAAATTTCCAAGGAAGAAATACATGGGAGAATCGAGACGTCGGCTGGTGGACACCAGGAAAATGATTAAGATGTTTTCACAAATGGTGATACAATACATGAGAAGAATTATAGAGAAGAAAGGCAACTTGTAATTTACCAGATCGGGGAAACCCAGTATAAAAAATTCAATAACAGTCGTAGAGTTGACGCCATTTACTTTCATCTCTAAGCAGGCTTCTCTTACAGAGTCGTCATAAATCTCTAACTGTAATGGAAGATGAAAAGGTCTAGATTCTAGAACGTCTGAAGCTGATTTTGCACAGAAAGGAATTTTCAGTGATTTTTTTTGTCTTTTTTTTTTACTCAATATGAATATTATTTCTTCTCACAATGAGCATTATCACATACTGAGGTTTAGTTTCTTTCTGGAGTAGACCTTATGCTGTAAATATTTTCTGTAGGCTTCGTTAAGGTGTTCCTCTGACTTTTTTCAGAAAATAAGCATGATTTAGGATGTTACGTCTTATTATATATTAAAACCTTAAACCCCAAAGGAAGAGAACCACAGAAATAAGAAATAAGATAATGAGAATAACAAGATGATTGTGCAACATCGACTCCCAAGGTATTTTGATATCTTTAATCATTTGGGTTTTTCTAGGTAACTTTACCTGCATGCTTAGTTTGTAATACCCATAGTGTGATAATGTTATTTATTTTGGCTGTTCCCGGTAATATCTATGTGTGATATATGTATATATATTTTTTATTATTGGTCATATATATATATACTCTGCTTCTAGTCCAGGTGACCCACCTGTTCTTTTGTGGTGTTTACTGGATTTCTTATTTTATGTATACTACATACTAATGGTTTATTAATAAAGTATTTTGATATATTTCATGAGTCTTTGATGACTTGCTTTTTTTGGTGCTTTACCATGTATATATAGTAAAGTCAAAACTTTCTAAATCTGTATATATTTCAGGAGGCAGACATTGATGCTTTCAGGCTCAGTATGTATTACACAATAATATAAAAAGCTGAAAAAGGGGTACTGTATCAGCAGATACAAGGCATATATAGTATAGTGAAAATATTATAATTCTTCGTATATTTTTCCGGAGGCAGACACTGACGCTCAAAGGCTCAGTATGGATTACACAAGAATATAAAAAGATCCGCAAGAAATAATCACCCATGTGGGCCAATGTTCCAGGTGTCAATGATGCACTTAGAGTGGTGGGTGGAGGAGGACTTTATGGCAAAAAGGGTACTGTATCAGAAGCGTACAGCTGGATACAGTCTAGGGGCGTTGTATATCTCCGTATATATTTACGGAGTACCAAACAGACGCTCACAGGCTCAGTATGGATTAGACCACAATTTGAAAAGCTGAAAAAGGGTACTGTATCAGCAGATACAAGGTATATATAGTATAGTCAAAACATTCTAACTCTCTATATATATTTCAGGAGGCAGACAGTGATGCTCTCAAGCTCAGTATGTATTACACAATATTAAAAAAGGGTACTGTTTCACCAGATACAAGGTATATATAGTATAGTGAAAATATTATAAATCTCCGTATATAATTCAGCAGGCAGACAATGCCGCTCACAGGCTCAGTCTGTATTACACAAGAATATAATAAGAAAAACGAGTACTCTATCAGCAGATACCAGGTATATATAGTATAGTGAAAATATTCTAAATCTCAGTATATAGTTCAGGAGGCAGACTCTGACGCTCTCAGGCTCAGAATGTATTACACAATAATATAAAAAGCTGAAAAAGGGTACTGTTTCACCAGATACAAGGTATATATAGTATAGTGAAAATATTCTAAATCTATATATGTATAGATTACACAAGAATATAAAAAGATCCGCAAGAAATAATCACATATGTGGGCCAATGTTCCAGGTATCAATGATGCACTTACAGTGGTGGGTGGAGGAGGACTTTTTGGCAAAAAGGGTGCTGTATCAGAAGCGTACAGCTGGATACAGTCTAGGGGGCATTGTAAATCTCCGTATATATTTACGGAGTACCAGACAGACGCTCACAGGCTCAGTATGGATTAGACCACAATTTGAAAAGCTGAAAAAGGGTACTGTATCAGCAGATACAAGGTATATGTTAGGGTCTGAGGAACGCACCAAATATAAGATGTAAAAAGGTGCATTCGCAGCCCAGGGTCCATCGTGCAGGCGGAGCCTGCAGCTAGTAAGATGGCGCAAGAAGTGAACTCTGTTATCCCGCAATCGCCAAAATAAACGTCGTTAAGCGTTGTGGCTATATGTGTGAACTCTGTTATTCCACAGAGCCACTAGAAGGAGTGCTGCAGCGCTATATGGCGATAAGTGCGAACTCACTTAGCTTCAGTGAGCCGCAAAGTAAAACGCTAGGGCGCTGAACCAGCGTTATAAAGCGAACCCTGTTGCATCACAAAGCCGCTGACAAAAAGACTGTGTCCTGTTAACACCACAGGGATACACAGATGACTGCTGTGCGGATATCAGTCCGTGATCATGCCGACAGCAAAGCAATCAAGCAATCTCCTCACCGGAGAAGCCGGTATTCTAGGGGCTTATTTCAGCCAAGCCCTAACCATGTGAACTCAAATATCCTCACCGGAGGTGCCGGCATTCTAGGGGCTTATTTCAGCCGAGCCCTAACTACATGATCACACTGGTGCAAAGCACATAATGCAATTGATACTAGCGCATGGCGGCCCAGCCATACCACCCTTTTATAGTAACAGCTACAGGACCTGCCAGAAACAAGGACCAATGAGAAACTGTTCCAAAACACATGTAGTTTCAGGACCTTCCTGGCGGACCAATAGGAGCTGCTGCAGTACCTGAACATGTGACCCCTGATCTCCAATGAGAGATCTTACCATGGGCATGCTCAGAAGGGGAAACGCAGGACTTCGTCCCAAAGATGCCTGCTCCAGCACTGGCTATAATAGAAGATCCAGGAAGGGCAGCAGCTCATTCTCTGCACAGTATTGGAATGAGCAAGACGCTGGGACCGACGTCTCTGCTGAGCAGGCTCCACTGCGGACGGAGATGGATGGGGGACCGCAGCGGGACTGGTTTGAGACTCCCCTTGTGCAGCAGCGGGAACTCGAACCCTAACATCACCCCCCTCCTACTGGCGCAAAGCATATAGCGGTTGAAACTAGCACATGGCCGTGCGGTAAGGACAGCCTTTTATAGCAGCCACGAGAAAAAGACCTTCCAGGAAGGACCAATAGGAAGCTGCTTTAGAACATCAACAGCCACAGGAACTTCCTGAAGGACCAATAGGAGTGGCAGCTGTATCTGAGCATGTGACCCCTGATCTCCAATGGGAGATCTTGCCCTGGGCATGCTCAGATGAAGCAACAAAGGACTTAGTCCCAAATCTGCCTGCTCCAACACTGGTTGCAGCAGCAAGTCTCTGCACAGTACTATGTCAGGCAAGACGCTGGGACCGACGACTCTGCTGAGCAGGAACCACTGCGGCCGGAGACGGATGGGGGACCGCAGCGGGAACAGCTCGAGATTCCCCTTGTGCAGGAGTGGGAACTCGAAACCTAACATTACCCCCCCTCCTAGGGCCCCCCCTTCTTTGGGCCTTGCTGCACTCAAAGGCAGCGATGAGCAGTGGAGCATGAACATGCTCGACAGGCTCCCAGAACCTATCCTCACGCCCATAACCCCTCCAATCCACCAAATAAAATTTTTAGCCTCTGACCATCTTGCACCCAACAATGGCGTTCACTTCATGATCGTCGGTAGATGAACCTGACGTCCCGAGAGATGACTCGGAAAACCAGGAAATGACCACGGGTTTCAGGAGGGACATGTTAAAGGTGTCGGTGATACCAAGGCGAGGCGGAAGGGCTAGGCGGTAAACCACCGGGTTCACCTGCTCAAGAACTTTAAAGGGACCCAAAAAGCAAGGTGCCAACTTGGTGGACTCTACACGTAGCCTGTTGTTTCGGGCAGAGAGCCACACTAGGTCACCCGGAGCAAATGTAGGAGCGGGGCCGAAGACCTCATCCTCTCTTTGGAGGCCTGAATGGCATCCTGGGTGCGGTCCCAGATTTTCCGTGCCTCCACAGCCCAGTCTGCCATCCTGGAATCGGCGGAAGACATGGGCATGGGCACTGGATGCTGACCGTAGTTCAGGAGGAATGGGGTCTGTCCGGTGGAGTCAGCCACAGCATTATTTAGTGCGAACTCAGCCCACGGTAGCAAGGATGCCCAGTCATCTGTGGCCATCTCCCGATTTTTGCGAGTCATCTGCCGGGACGTCGGGTTCATCTACCGACGATAATGAGGTGAATGCCATCGTAGGGTGTAAGGTGGTACGGGGCAAAAAATTTTATTTGGTGGGTTGGAGGGGTTATGGGCCTGAGGATAGGTCCTGGGAGCCTGCTGAGCACATTCACGCTCCGCAGCTCATCGCTGCCTTTGAGCACAGCGAGGCCCAAAGAATGGGGGCCCTAGGAGGGGGAGTAATGTTAGGGATCGAGTTCCCACTGCTGCACAAGTGGAATCTCGAACCAGTCCCGCTGCGGTCCCCCATCCATCTCCGGCTGCAGTGGAACCTGCTCAGCAGAGACGTCGGTCCCAGCGTCTCACCCGGTATAGTACTATCCAGAGACTTGTTGCTGCCACTCCTGGATCCTCTGTTGTAACCAGTGTTGGAGCAGGCAGATTTGGTACTAAGTCCTCTGTTTCTCCATCTGAGCATGCCCAGGGCAAGATCTTCCATTGGAGATCATGGGTCACATGCTCGGATACAGCTGCGACTCCTATTGGTCCTCCAGGAAGGTCCTGAAGCTGTTGGTGTTCTGAAGCAGCTTCCTATTGGTCCTTCCAGTCTTACAGGCCTTCTACTGTCTTCCTAACGTGCATAAAGGCACTACCCCGCTGAAGGGAAGACTGATTGTCTCGGGGAAGAATGGTCTTACAGAGAAACTCGGCACTTACCTTGACCGTATTTTGAAACCGTTTGTGATAGCCCTAAATTCTCATGTTAGTGACACCATGGATTTGCTTGGCAAATTAGAGGGGCTTTTTCTCGAATCAGATATGGTTTTGGGTAGTATTGATGTGGAATACCTTTTTTCGTCCATCCCTCATAACAAAGGGTTGCAAGCAGTTGAACACTACCTCAATACTAGGGGTCCACAATGTAATAGACATAACAAGTTTGTTCTAGAGGCACTGAATTTTTGCCTCACAAGAAATGTCTTTGTGTTTGATCATAGGTTCTACCACCAGCTCAGGGGCACCGCAATGGGCAGTCCCTGTGCGCCATCTTATGCTAATTTGCTCCTGGGCTGGTGGGAAGAAGAAGTAGTGTTCTTGGAATCTGCGCAGGATCCAGATGACAGTATTGTCATGTGGTTACGATATATGGACGACATCCTTGTCATCTGGAAGGGGGATGCTGTCGACTTTGGAAGGTTTGTAGAGGACCTCAACCGTAATGATATTGGTCTTCGATTTACTTATGAGGTCGATCCCTCGAGTCTTACGTTTCTTGACATCACCATAATTAAAAGAGATGATGGCATGATTTGTACCAAGACACATCGCAACAGTACTGCGACGAACTCTTTCTTGCGATGGGAGAGTAGCCACCCAAAAAAATTTAAGAAAGGGATTCCCAAGAGCCAATACTTAAGACTACGTAGGAATTGTACGGACATCAATGATTTCGAAAAACAGGCTAGGGATTTGCAGGGGAGGTTCCTGGATAAAGGATACCCCAATGTGGTCCTCAAGAAAGCATATAGGGAATCATTAAGTAGGAATAGAAGTGATCTACTCGTCCCCAGACAAAACGATAACTCTGAACCTTCGATTCGTTTTATCACTAGGTACTCTAATGGAGCAAATAGTATTAGATCAGTGCTGTCAAAACACTGGTCTATCCTTACAATGGACAGCGACATAGGAAACTGCATTTCCCCTCACCCTTTGGTTATGTTCAGAAGGGGAAGGTCGTTGAGGGACAGACTGGTTCATAGCCAGTTCAGAACAAGAGGAGGAGTTGACTCATTTCTCACCCAACCCAAAGGATGTTTCCATTGTGGGAGATGTAAAATGTGCACATCTATTCAACAGACTAGGACCTTTGTCAGTTCCGTCACAGAGAGGGAATATGATATACGACAATTTATTAATTGCCGTACTAGTGGAGTCATTTATAAGGCCACATGTCAGTGTGGCATGGAATATGTGGGTAAAACCAAGAGAGAATTCAGAAGAAGGGTGGGGGAACATTTACGTGACATTACCAACAAAAGGGACACTCCGGTTGCCTCACATATGAATGCGGTCCATCAAGGTGACATTAGGTCAATTTCATTTGTAGGGATTGACAAGATTCCCCCTCCATCTAGGGGAGGAGACTGGGACAGATTGATCCTTCAAAAAGAAAGTAAATGGATTTTTTATTTAAAAACTGTTCACCCATTGGGCCTGAATGAACAACTGTCCTATAGTTGTTTTCTATAAGTTGGGTGATTTTGAGAATGTTTGCCTCCGTCTATGGTGTGTTTCACTGGGCCCACAGTCCTGAACTTGACACTCCCTGTTATAGGGGGTGGGTCATCACCAGGCACTCTCGCCTGTGGGTTTGGATTCTTACCACCGGGTTCCTACTCTCTTTATCCCCTCATCATTTCTCTCATTGGGTTTATTGACCCCAAATTTTCTCTCTGTGGGGAACTGACTTTAATATGAATCATTGGAAACTTTGTGTGGTTTCTTCCATGAATATCATAGCAGGCTGAACGTGTGTTCTCTACTCCACACATATGGCTTTTAGATTTATTATTCTAATACACGAATACACATCCTTGTTTTTTGACAACCCTATTAATTGTCTTATGTATAGTGTGAGACAGCTCTATTATTTGTCTTATTTATAGTGTGAGAACCGTGCACACGCTAGGGAATAAGGTGCATGAAGCATGAGTATTGGATTGGTCATGGCACCTTAATTAATCGAATGCTCTAAAATACCTGTGCATAATTTCTAATGGGAGATATTAGTGGAGCATTTCGTTACCTGTGTGCTTGACCTACAGAAGCTGTGGTATTAATTATGGATAAGTAAGTGCAACATGTATCTCTTGGAATGCAGGTAGTAAGGGTCTTAGCAACGAGCCAATATGAGACATTTAGCTTGAGTTCCATGTATAGGAAATGCGCTTCAGAATACCGGAAGCGCGTCACACGCCGGGGCGGATCTTGTCTGATGACGCGCTTACACTCTTGCTTATGAACCGTGCTATGCCCAGGAGCCGGTAAGGCAGCAGCAATATGTCATGAGCACTTCATGACGATACACATGTATCCTTACTACTCCCCTGATGATTCTTTCCGATGAAACGCGTCGTGAGATGGTTAAGACTGACAACAAGGACATCGTGGCACCCATGTCATAATAATCATTCCGTCTGAGAGAAAGGTTTGGCGGACGTTAGTTTGGACTGGGGGAGATTGTTCAATAAGGTGGTCGTATATGTTATTGTGAGGCATCTAGAAGTCATGTAAGGAATGCTCATCTGTTGATGAGGAAGAATGGTTCCGTTGTATTGACTTCAGATGTTGTTTGTGTAAAACCTTAAGTGCACGCCTTCATAGTGCATTAACAAGTCTCTTGCATATATTCACATCAGTGTTAATTAATTTTACAGTAGTCTCAGCACTGTGATGTTTGTGGGATCATACAATATATATAGTGCTGGTACTAAGTGTATCTCTCCGGTCCCTTTATTAAAGATATCCTTATAGGTATAGCTAGCAAAATTGGGAAATACCTCAATACATTTGAGTGTGCATGCTGTACCACATTGGTGATACTGATGAGTCACTACCTCATAGATATTGTATTGTGACAATATATCTCTGGTTAATAGAATTTGGTGTGTTCAATTAATTATATTTGACCAGTGGAGAACATTTTTCACCTATGGTTAGTGAGACATTAATGTGGATAGAATAGTCACCATCCTGTTGGGATTTTTTATGAGGCTTTTCTTTCTCCTCAAACAACAAATTCATTTTTGAGGAATATTTGCTATTGCTTCTGGTTATGTGGTTTGTTTACACCATTTTTTGTGTGTCTATTTGTTTTTTGTGGTTTTTTAACCCTTAATTAATAAAAGTTATATTTTATCCTTGAGCTTATACCTCACTGTCCTTTCTGGAAGGTCTCGTGCTCGTGGTTACTATAAAAAGGTGGCATAACCGCACGGCCGTGCGCTAGTATCAGATTTGTTTCGTGCTTGCGCCAGTGTGGTAATGCATGTGTTTAGGGACCCAGCTGAAATAAGCCCCTTGAATACCGGCACCTCTGGTGAGGAGTTGTGTGTATGGGTTCAGGGCTCTGGCTGAAATAAGCCCCTAGTATACCGGCTTCTCCAGTGAGTAGTTCGCTGTGTGCATTGCTAACTACTTTATGTTGAAGCTGCGCCGTCCGGACGTAACCCGGTGGCGGCACACGGACATCGCTATTAGTCAGCGTTTAGGTTGCGACTCTGTGGAGCAACAGAGTTCTCCAATATCGCCATATAGCGCCACATCCTTTCATTTAGCAGATCTGTGGAGTAACAGAGTTTGCCCACTTCGCCATATAGTGCTACGGCGACCATATCTGCGACTTTGTGGGATAACAGAGCTCGCTCATACCACCTACAGCGCCATCTTACTATCAGCAGGTTTTGCCTGCACGGTGGACCCCGGGCTGCGAACGCACCTTCTATTTATATTTATTTGGTGCGTTCCGCAACCCCTAACAGGTCAGAATTGTAAAAATTGGCCTGGTCATTAACGTGCAAACCATCTTTGGGGATAAAGTAGTTAATCAAAAAAAACATATATTCACAAAAAGACAGGGCAAGAAAAAAAGGTGGTGGGGACACCAGCAAAACATGAACTGATCCAACAATAAGGGATATTCATAAGTATAATATATATAGGGCCCCAGAAGAAGCATAGGTGAAACAGAGTCCATCAGGTGTGGGAGGACACAGTCTCTTGCCTCTTCTCTGACTAATCTTGCTTTCAGGTATTATACCTTTCTATTATTATTGATATGATTGATTATTGTCAGCAATAGTTTTTGGAATGCATAGCCTGGTGAAGTCCTTGAAATGCAGGAGATATATTCCTATGATCAAGATCTAATTGCTGCACTAGCACCTTATTATAGATACTATAAGTATCCTGCATTTTAGTATACCCCACTCCTGTACACTTTTTTAAAACTCCTTCAGATTGGGGATGAGTAACTGGATAGCATCAAGTGTTGAACTATCAATTTACCTGGATTAGCTCTTAGAGGTATCCGACACTTCAGTGCACTCCTACATTTTAGGCTCTATATACAGTATATTATATTCACGTGCATCCCTTGTGGTTGGATCGGTTCATATTTGCTGTTGTCGCCCACTTTTTTCTTGGAGGCTTTTTTTGCTATCTTGAATATATGTGTCATGATCCGTTCCAGGTTTTAGTCCTGTCTGCCCTTGGTCCGGGCGGATCATGTCAAGGGTTGACTTTGCTCTGCCTCATTCTGGCTTCAGGTTGGCTATTTAGCTCTCACACATCCTGCTAGCAGTGTGAGCTATACTGCTACCTTCGGCTTGTGAACCTGAATGGTAACCCTTGATTTGTCCTGCTGCCATCCCTGACTTGTCCCGTGTCTGTTGTTTCCCTCTGTCTGCCCTATTCCCTGCATTTCCCTGTTTGTCTGTTGGATTCTCTGGTTTTTGACTCGGCCTGTATTCGGACTCGCTTCTGCTTTCTGTCTTTGTCTTATCTGCTTCTGACCGTTGCTGACCTCCTGGCTTTCTCCTGACCATGCATATTGCTTATTCCTTTTGTCCTGCTGCCTCTGTACGGTTTTGACTTGGCTTGCCTGACCACGCTCCCGCCACTTGGTAGCGTCTGTGTTTCTGCTCTGTAGAGGACTTGCTGAGACCTGTGATACTTCAGTTGACTGATTATTCCTGACTCAGTTTTGGACGTTTTTGCTGCCACCTGGTGGTGGTTTTGGCTGCTCCAGTGCAGGCCTACTCTGGTAGTGTGTAATCCCTTCTCCCCTCTGTAACCTACAGGTGGAGCACACACTAGCCTGCATTACAGCTGCATGACAATATGTTTTTATAGATTAATTAATAAAAATTCATGTTTTTACCGTCTAAGGTGGTGAATCACTCTTCATACTGATACTTGTGTTTAATGAGCAAAGGAGTGTGTCTCACCTTATTCCTTTGAGTAACAAGCTTTATTGGACTGGCGAACCCGAACAAGAAACTGAGCGTACAGTAAAAAGTCCATGTTTGGGGTTCGCTACCAGACTCTAGATGTCTGTTCGGGTAGGCTCAGCAATATTTATAATTTCTTGTGTTGTCTTCCTCATTTGACACTGAACAAGTTCTGTTTTTACTGAACCCTTTGATGGCGTCAACGCTCAGAATCATGATCACAAATCTCTATTACTGCCTATGTTCCTATTGGTCAGCTCGGTGTGTAGGTTATCTTACTGTGATGTATTTGTGTGATATTTTTGTTTTTTATAGAATTAGATGCAGATTTGTGTTTTTCATACATTCCGATATTAGCAATAATTTTCTTTTAATGAGTCATTAAGGAGTCTCTGATGAATACCCAAGAGGTGCCCATGAAATCGTCAAGAAAGATTGCCTGCAGAGAACGCTATAAATTGCACACCTTTCGGAACATCTTCGATTAACACAAGGAATCTTCTGACTCCTTGCTGTCATCTACGTCTCTATCTGGCAACGAACTCTGGTTACATTCTGTTATGAGAGAACAGAAAATAGAATCTACAGACTATAAATCTTTTCAACAATTAGCCATTATTTATAAAGTGCGTCCTCTGTTTCTAAGGTAAGAGAACAAGGTGGCTTCATTGACATTTCATTTTATGGTAGAGGTCTGTAGAACGTTGTGATTCATTTGTCAGATACTGCAGAGGACTTCACTGAATGCCAGATAACGATGAAGTCTTGAGATGCCCCCTTCTGTCGGCGAGGTCACTAAGCTAACTACGTTCATCTCTTGTGCATACTGTTCATACAGGCACCTAGAACATTAGAAGATCACTAAGGTCTGACTGCTGCCTCGTTCTCTGTCTCTCTCTCTCGAAACACCTACTTATCTGTTGACTTGTACAAAGTGACCTGTGGGTGGTAAACGTCAACATTTAGAAACATGGAACATGTAAGATGGATGGCAGGTGTTGAGCACATGGTCGGTCAACTGTCTCTTAATATTAGGATCAGATAAAAAGAAGGTTTACATTCACTTCTCGTTGCTTTCCCATCCACATCTACTGGAAATTGGTTATGAGTGTTTACTCCTAATAAAGGAAATAATGAATACAGATATTGTAATTCACAATCCATAAATTGCCGATATGGTATATTACTTGTTATGTACCAGCTTTATTAAATCTTGTTTTGCTTCAGCTAAAAGAAACCAAGACTTTGGTCCATAGATTAGATATTTTCTCAGAAACATGCCGCCTTGAAGCCTCGACCATCAGATTCATCCTTGAGAACTAATACTTCTCACATGGCGGTGAGGCACAATTTGGAGTTAAATATTTCACCCTTCTGTAATGGGGGGATCCTTCTCCCGTATTCATAGGGGTCTCATATTAGTCTTTTATATCTTACCTTTGTCTTTATTTTATCTTAATACATTTTGTTTTTATTCAAATCCCGTGTGAAACAGGAAATTTTGATTGGAATACCTATTTCCACATTACTACCAATCACGGTAATGTTACCTGAGATCGGTTCTGATCTTTCCCTTAAAGAATTTCAGATTGTGCCCCTTATATGTCACATTTCTATTAGTTCTCCTGGTTTTGCTTGTTTTCCACAGGTTACACAAATCCACAGCATACATAAATGTTACAAAGAAAATACATACAAACATCTGCACCCACTCAAGTATTGTTTTTCCCCCAATGTAGTTAAAATGCAGTGGGAATGTGATTGATGAGTGGTAATGGTGGTGGCAGTAGAACAACACATGACCTCTGTGGCCACTGATTGGCTGCAGCGGTCACCTATCTGTATGTAAACAAAGTCTGTTAGGACCACCTGAGTGATAATGCTCAAATGCCGAAAAAGAAGGCTAAGTGAGCACTATTATTTTTTTTTATAATTACTTTTATAATTTGGAGCCCTTCCTTTAAGTATTTTTGCTAAGTTTTATACTTAAGAATTTCCACCATTTTTCTAGACCATCTATGGATTCCATTTTATCAATGTCTATATGTATGGGATGTTCCCAGAACTGCAATATTCCAGATGTGGTCTCCCTTCCGCTCTGTAAAGCGGGGTCATAATTTCCCTCTTTCTCATGATTCCACCTCTTTCTTCAGAAAGAAGATGATTAACATCAATAATCTGATATTTCATTTTTAATCAAGTGTATATCCATTATTCCATCCCATAGTGTTTGGGGAATGTAACGTTACTTCAGTTATCATTCTAGCCGTCAGAGATGAGCGTTCCTTATTCTTCACACTCAGTGGCATATCTTGAGCCCCATTGCAAAATGTTTATTGGGGCCCCCAAATATCACAGGTCTTTAATGGTATTGATTGCTACAAAAGACAACAAAGAGGCAGAGCATCTCCCAAAAGCAAATAAACCAATAGAAGGTGGAGGTAAACAGTAGGTAGATTAGTGAGGTTTGGGATCAGCCTCTGGGGTTGTGCAAGTGGTAAAGGGCAGGCTGTTAATATTATGGTCTGTCTGCTGCCAATTTGGTATCAAAATGTGTAACCTTAATGTCTTACCTATAAGGTTTCTTTTACATTTACTGTGCTTTTGCGGGCCGTTTTTACAACCCCAAAAGATTTCTATGGGGCCTCAAAATCGGCCCGTAAAAATTCCACGGTGCGCCGTGTTCCGTAAGGCCGTGAGGGCCGTGTTTGCTGACGTGGAAAAAGATCGAAACTGAAAATCAATGGGCTGCAAAAACAAACGGCATAGTATTGGAAAACTGAAATAGCCCGCAAAAAAGGCCCGCACTAACGGGCCGCAAAAAAAACGGTAAGTGTAAAAGAAGCCTAAAGGAGCCTTGACTACATCCACTATGGTCATTATCATCAGTGCTCTGAATTTTCTTCTGCATATTTGTTTAATAGTGCTTGGACTTTCCTTATGAATCAGAGGGAACTTTTGCCCCCATCCTTCCCCCAACCTCTCCCCATGTTTCATGGCCTGGGCGGTGTGGTTGCAATCTTACAAGTCATTTTTGTCATGCCCCTGGTAATATTAATGATCACACCACAATTTTCTTTTGAGACAGACCATCACAGTAGTGACCAGATCTCAGTCGTGTATCTATGAATATGCACTAAGGAAATAGGGGAAACAGTGTAATAGATAAGGAAACCAGTGAAGGGGGAGTTGCATCTAGTCCTGGTGCCTGAGATTGACCATGGGCCCATCTAGCACATAAGACATGCCAGTGTTATTAACGGCACATAAAAATGGAGGAACCAGTCTCCAAGTATCCATCAGGATCCAGAAGCTCCAAGTTTCCCTTTTAGGGCCAGATCATGACACATTCCACCTATAATGATCTAACAGGATGATTTCCGAGATTAAGTATTGAATATGTAATTAACATTTTATTCAGTCTATAAAGTCTTTAAATTATGGTTTAACAGAAAGGAAATGGGGATTGATTATGGCAGACTTAAATAACCTGTCATAGTCAAGTAAATGGACAGTTCATTGTCCTCAATAAAAATTGTGTAATGACTTCTAACAAAATAAACCTTTAAGGTTCTTGGTGACCTTCACAGGTAAACAAATTGGATAATTCTATTGGAAACGTCTGGCCATCAGGTTCCTGACTGTGTGCAGATATTTCTATCTATTGAATAGTAATATAGCAGTCTGTGTGTTCTTGTATTTACAGGAAGTTGAAGCTTTGGAGGTACGTTTCAGAACTTTTTAGGTCAGGACTGGAACTGATAATATTTCTCGCTCTTCCTTGTAGTCAATGTATTCCGAAAACTCAACAGTCAAAGAATTCTTTCTGGTGTTTTTCCAGAACATTCACTCCATTCGAGAGTTTTTTTTCTCTCTTGTCCTGATAGTCTATTTTGCCATTTTGATTGGAAACCTTTTGATTGTCACTCTAGTGCATATTAATGACCCTCTCTGGACTCCAATGTATATCTTCCTTAGTCATCTATCCATATCCGAAATTTTATTTACTACAAATATTATTCCAAAAATGTTGGAGGTCACCTTACATGATGGAGGGAGCATTTCTTTAAGTGGCTGTATTACTCAGTATTATATGTTTTCTTCTTCCACGACTGCAGAATGTCTCCTGCTCTCATTTATGTCTTATGATCGATATCTGGCCATCTGTAGTCCCTTTAATTATATATATAAAATGACCCAGAGGTTGTGCCTCTTTATGATTAGCTGCTCTTGGTTAACTGGTTTCATGATCTCATTGCCTGCAGCCTTTCTCATAACCTTGTTGAGGTTTTGTGGACCCAACGTCATTGACCACTTTTTTTGTGATCTTGCTCCACTTCTACAACTCTCCTGCTCTGACACCTCAGTTCTAGAAATAGAAGATCTTGTTTTGTCATTTCCAATTCTTGTTTTCCCTTTGGTCTTCATTGCTCAGACTTATATATTGATACTAAATGCCATTCTCAAGATCAAATCCACTAGTGGTAAAAGAAAATCATTCTCCACTTGTAGTTCCCATCTCATGGTTGTCTGCGCCTACTATGGAACACTCATCATTGTATACATGACCCCGTCCTTTCAACACTCAGTAAATAAATTTTTAGCTCTTCTGTACACGATGGTGACACCATTACTCAATCCCATTATCTACAGTCTAAGAAATCAAGAAATAAGAGCTGCAATAGTGAAATTAAAAAGACAATTTTGAGAAATGTTGGCATCCTTAAAACCAAGACTACACACATGGATGAGCAGGAACCACAGCATAGCATAGTGTAAAATGAGGACCTCTTCATGACTTTCTGTGCTGGCTCTTGCCATCTGAGATTTCACCTTGTAGAGGAGAATGTGTTCCTTGTTTGCTCTTATTTCTTCACCACACTTCAGAGGTACACCTAAAAATATATACAGGTCCTTCTCAAAAAATTAGCATATAGTG
>VIAB01015432.1:14816-29973 GCA_009801035.1 Oophaga pumilio | reverse complement strand
TGCAACGCTCTATTACTTGGCCTCCCCATTACTCGACTATCACCGTTACTCAACTATCTCCAGTCCATCCTTATTGCAGCAGTCAGGGTCATCTATCTGGCTAATCGGTACTCAGACGCGTCCGCTCTTCGCCAGTCCTTACACTGGTTGCCCATTCATTATAGGATCCAATTCAAAGTACTTGTTCTCACCCAGAAAGCTCTCCACAGTGCAGCACCCCCCTACATCTCCTCCCTCATTTCTATCTATCGGCCTAACCGACTGCTGCGCTCTGCAAACGACTTTTGACTAAACTCAAACTCAAAGAAATTAGGACCATCCACAATTTGCATGGTTTTAGGCGCTCCCTCAAAAGACATTTGTTCAGAGCGGCCTAACACGTTCACTAATCAAAGTCATTCTATGTGTAAGTGTGTGTGTGTAGCCCATTCACAATCTCCATCCATCCCTCACTCCCTCAAGATGGCTGGACCATCATTGTAAATACACCATTGTATATACACACCTGTACTTTGTATCTCCCCCACCTCATTGTAGATTGTAAGCTCTCACGAGCAGGGTCATCTTATTTTGCTTTAATTATTGTATTGTTAACGTTGTTACTTATGACTTGTGTTTTGAAACTGTTAAACTGTAAAGCGCTGCGGAATATGTTGACACTATATAAATAAAGATTATTACCGTATTATTAATTAACTACACTACTATACTACATGCATTTCAAACAAAGACAGACAATTTTTTAAATGCACTATTTATTTTATTTTTTTTCTTTCTGTATAAATTTCCTATTTATGCCAAAATTGGACCTTTTCTTAGCTGGCACAATTAAAATGTACCCATCAATTTATAAAAATGATACCAATAATGTGTGAAAGTAGAAAGGCAGTAAGTCATCAATCTCATCTAATCACATGCACGATTACCATTCTCCAGCAATTAGATCCAAGCAGCAGGGTTATAAATTATGGACTTCTATAGGAGTACCTAGATGGTAATAGAAGTTAATAGGAGTTCACACGTCCATATGTGAATTGTCCTCCAAACAACACTTGCATAGTTCATTAGTTCATAGCATGATGGGCAATCACCAACCATGTGTATAGTGAATATTTTCAGGAGCCAATCAGTCATTAGAATTAGTAGTTGTATTAGCCCAGCTCTCTGGAGAATAGTTCCATCAGCTTTATGTACAGCGAGGAGTCTTGATTGCTAATGTGGGCATAATAAGGATAGGCCAGACAGTAATTTTGAGGTTAATTTGCAATATGCACTTCTCCTACTGATTTCTTATCCCAGTAATACTAAGCAAATGATGCCCGACTGTCATCGCTTGACAGACATCCATTTAATAGGAAGATGAAGAAATTATTTGATTTTTTTGGTTATTATTAGATCTTTTGAAAGCTCATTGAAATATCATGATCGACAAAATCAGAGATCATTACATCCTACTGTTAATCATCTCTCATAGTAACGTAATTTATACGCTGATAAATGTTCCCTTTATTACCTTAAAGGCGATCTATCAACTAGATTTCACCCCTCAAACTATTTATATGTGTAAGGCAGCCAAGGGTGGTAGTCGTGTCAGCGAGCTGTAATGTTCTGAAACCCTGGCGCCCCACCGATGAAACATAATTTCTTTCCCGCTGCATGTGCAGCGTGCACAGCAGAACACTCACATTCACTGCCAGAGTCGCCTCTGCTGCGGTCACTCCAGTTCCGCATCCATCAACTCCACTAACCACTTCAGAGACAATGTCCATTTCCAATGGTTTAACGTTACTGAGCAGTAGGACCTCCATCATACATGCAGCATAATCTACACAGAGTGGCATTTCCTGTTTCGCCTGCTGTCTCTTTCTCCTTCTGGCAATCCTTGCCTTGCTTCTGGACAATCTCTGTCCCACTCTTGGACAATCCCTGTCCCACTTCTGTTAAATGCCTGTCCCATCCGTGCTCCAGGCCTACCAGCTTCCTATCTTTCCCTGGTCCGGTGCCATGCTCGCCATCTCAGCTTCACCTGCCCCGGTTGTAGACCCCAGATCCTCTTGGGTTGGTCTCTGTTCTAGCTGGTGACCACCTGCACGCTACTCAGCCTGGGGCTCCTTCCTGCCATAGCAGTTTTATCCCCATGGCTGGCAGACTGTCACTCTTCACTGCTGCATCCTGACTGCACTGAGCCTTAACCAGGAAGTGCCCTCCTATATCTCACTGCTCTGTGCTGCAATGCTCTGTAATCACACCCAAGAGGAAAACCCCTATTCTAACTAAACCTAAGATAATAACCCCATTCCCCATCTATAATCTGCCCCACTACTCTAACCCCACTATTATCTTATACTAATTCCAATACTATCCCTACTTCTACACATATTAAATACACCAAAATATAGTACATAAAGAATACAGCACATTACATTAACATTAGCAAAAGACAGGGTGCCGCACGTAAGACAGGTGTACAGTATCCACAGGGGGAAGACACCTGACGGACCCTGTCAACTTACATATGCGCATTTGCTTCTTTCAAAGATAGGTCTAGCAATATCTTAAAATGGCCAGTCTTGTGCACAGCAATAACTACTCTTTAGAAATTCTCATCAGACCAGCAAGATAACAGATACAGACACACTTTGCGCAAGCCACCTCTGCTAGGCAAGTCCTTAAGGGCCAGGATAGTCTTCCTCCACTCCCAAAGGTGAGGGGGCATTACAGAGCCTTCCCAGACTGCTGTCGCAGGGTAGCTGGTGTCTGGTGAAACGGACAATGTAGAGTCAGGTAATAGGAGTAAATGCACAGCTAGCAGTATAAAACACAAATGAAAACCAAAGGGAAACCCCGGGACAATAGGTAATAAAGAAGAATCAGTAAAGACCTTTAGCAACTGCTGAGAAGCAACCAGAACCCAACCTGGAAGCAATCACCACACCTCTATGCAAGGGAACTGCATCAACAGCACTGGACTGGATTAACAGCAGGCCATAAATAGCCAGTCCAAACCTAAAGATAACAAACAGGTGATGCATTCCTTCCAGCCATGTCCAGGGAGCCACTCCCTTCTCACCTGTAAAAGCAGGATACACATATTCCTGTCATTGGCGAACACCAGTCAAAGCAGCGTTCTGGGTTTCCTGGCAGCCGTAAGACACAGCGTTCCATGTCTCCTGAGGCATGAAACAAGTGGGAAGCATGGCGTCCCGTGTTCCCACATTATTCACCACTTCCACAGATGAGGCACCACCGTGTGCAATCGCACCACCCAAGTGCGCGATAGCTCCGCACCCAGCGCAGACAGACCGGCGGTGCAGTCTGTAAACCGAAGGAGGATGATTAAGTCCATGGCAGGTATTCCTAACAGATCCCCCTGTCTAAGAGAGACCTCTGGACACTCAGCACCCACCTTATTAGGAAACCTCCTACGGAATTCAGGCGATCAGCATCAATTCTGTTTCTCGGGACTCAGGACATCTCCTTCAGACCATACCCCTTCCAGTGGAGTTATAAATCTTTTGAGAGTCCTGAATAATCTCTTCCTCATACTCTGCAGCTTTGTATTCCACAGTAGGAGGACGGTCTGGGTCAGCAAATGAATTACTACCTTCTTAAGGAATCCTTTATGAAACACAATGGGAATACGCAGGAAGATAGACTCTAAAGACCATGTCATTGATTATTTTGGCAGTGGGAAGAGGTCCAATAAATCTAGGTGCCAGCTTGTGGGAAGACACCTTAATATTAAGGTTCTTAGTCGACACTAGACTCTAACCTCAACCCGGAGCTTGAGCCCTTGCTGATGGTGTTTATTGGATTGCCTCTTCATGCTGTTCCCTGCTTTCAAAAGATGCCATTGAGCATCGCCACCGAACCTTCCTGAGATGGTAAAGTGTATTAGAGACTGACGGAAGTATCCCACATTCCCCTCAAAGCATGGAGACCAAGGAGGAAAATCTAGATTATAGAAGAAAATGTGCATACCAAGTGCCTCATGATGCCTATTGCTTAAAGCTAATTCATCCAAGGCCAAGTAAACCCCACTTTCTTGCTGGTTATGGGAACAAAAATACATTAAATATGACTCCAAACACTTGTAAGTTCACGCAATCTGCCTGTTAATCTGAGGGTAGTATGTAAATGAAAAATACAGCTCCCTCACGAGGTGCTTAAAGAATGCTCTCCCAAACCTGGAAATAAATTGGGAGGCGGAGACAATATTCATTGGAATACCATGCAGTCGAACCACCTGAGTGAGAAACAAATCTTCCATCTCCTGAGCATTGGGCAACTTGTCGAAGGCATCCTAATGACATTGTTTAGAAATGCGGTCAACAATTACATAAACAGTGGTCATACCATTGGACCTTGGGAGTTCCATTATGAAGTCAATAGATATGTGAGACTGAGGACATACAGAGATAGGCAGGGGAAAGAGCTTCCCTGCCAGGGCTGTGCAAGGGACTTTGTTTCTGGTGCTAATTTCTCATGCCTTAACATAGGTCTTTACATTATTACCAAGGATGGCCACAAATACCCTCTGTACAAATGATGACATGTACCCTTGATGCCCTGGTGACCTGCAGTGACAGAGTCATGGCACTTCCCGAGCAACCACAACCTCAGGTGCACAGGAGCAAACAACTTGTCATGGGGAATACAAGACAGAGCCAATCCCTGTGCCTTAACCACCTACCAGGCCACATTAGATGAGGACATCATCACAACCTCCTTGGGAAGAATTACTTCAGGCTCAATTACCTCAGATTGGGAGTGACAAAGAGAGAGCATCCGCCCGTATGTTATTGATCCCAGGGAGGTAAGAAATCTACAAATTAAATATGTTAAAAAATAAAGCCCATCCTGCCTACCTATCAGGTTCTTATGTTCTGTAAGTAAAATAAACAGATGTTTAGCCTCCCTCAAGGAAATGCCTCCACTCCTCCAGAGATAATGACGAGGAGTTCTTGGTTTCCAACGATGACCCCCTTTAGTAGCACCCACACTATTATGGTCCCTTAGTGGTAGCCCTCAGTCTATTATGGCCCCATTATTAGTAGCCCCCACTCTATTATGGCCCCCTTAGTAGTAGGCCCCACGCTATTATGTCACCCTTAGTAGTAGCCTCAGTCTATTATGGCCCCCTTGGTTGCAGCCTCCAGTCTATTATGACCCCCGTAGTAGTAGCCCCCACATTTATGGCCCACTTCATAGTAGTTCCCACTCTATTATGGCCCATTTAGTTGTATCTTCCAGTATATTATGGCCCCTTTAGTATTAGCCCCCACGCTTATGGCCTCCTTAATAGTAGCTCCCAGTCTTTTATTGCCATCTCAGTAGCAGCCCCCACACTATTATGGCCCCCTTAATAGTAGTCCTCACTCTATTATTGCCCCCTTAGTAGTCGCCCCCATACATAAAGACACAAACATACAATCTTAAAATTAAAAAAACAAACATCATATACTCAACTAAACTCGGCGAATCCAGCAGACAGTGGCAGGTGCAGGGTAGTGTGACACAATGACATCATCACGTCAGGACTCTGACATCCGGTGCGTGGCACAATGATGTCATCGTGTCGCTCAGTACTGGTCCTACTGTTCTGTAGGCCTCAGGTCTAATGCGACATGCGCCCTACAGAACAGAGAGCGGCAGTTCAGGGAGATTGCATCTCACTGCTTTGTTGCAGAGTTTAATTCTGCTGCCCTCTGCATGCCGATACAGTTAAGTGTAGTATAGCTCTAGGTGGGCCCCTCAGAGAGCGGGGCCTAAGGCGACCACCCCCTCTGCTCCCCCATAGCTGACAGTGTTATTGTGTTGCAGAATAAATTTGGATCCAACTAGATGCTCCAGTGAGTGATAGATAAGCTTCTGCCTGAATGTTGAGGACTGTGGACACAGAGATCATGCAAGGAAATTTAGAGCAGCAGCAGACAGAAACATCATGCTTACTTCACTACAAAATCAGAAGATGCCCAAAAGTGCCATCACATCAGAACTGGCAAAACCCAGGTACAAAATCTATTGTTCAATCAGTCAGGTCAGCAGTGGACTTCATTGAATAAATTGGGGTCAAAAACCATACCTTTGACAAGGAAACAAGTGACTCAACGATGCAAGAAGACATAGGAACTGAGGTGCAAGTGCTCTGTACTAATGAGTAAAAAATATAAACATTTGGCTGTAACACAAGGCAGTTTGTTCATCAATGGGCTAGAGAGCGGTACAAAAATGAGTGTCTGCAGGCAACAATGAAGCATGAAAGGGGGTACTTGTTGGTTTCTGGTTGCATTTCATCAAATTGAGTGGGGAATATGGTCAAGATTAATGGTGTACTCAATGAGAAATGCAGGTAGATACTTATACATTTTGCAATACCATCAGTAAGGCACAAAAGTATTCTGCAGCAGGATAAGGATCCCAAACATATATCAAATATCATGAAGAATTAACTTCAGTGGAAAGAAGAACAAAGAATCCAGAAGTGATATTATGGTCCCCACAGAGAAATAATCTCAACATCATCTAGTCTTTGTGATAAAAAAAGTACCGAGTACCGGATAGGGGATGGTGCATAGCAAATTGCCCAGAGTGGTGAGCGGTAAGGTACGGTATGTATTTTTTTAATGTAATTAACATTTTAATAGACTTTTAAGTTTTAGTAAAATGGTAAAATGGTGGGCAGTGGTCATCCATCTTGCTGAATCTGCACAAAACCAAGTTTCAAAAAATGTGCATTTTGACCAGTGTAAAATTTTGTAATATTATGTGACAGATAAAAGCTGCACTATTGATTTTGAATCATCCAGAAACTATAGAGGTTAAAGCATACAGGGAGAGGTTAGCTCAGCCCCAGAGGATACTGGGAAAGTTGTTATTGTGTCCTGGACATCCCAGAGGAAGGTGTGTGTTAGAGAGTCTCCTGTCAGACTGAAATCAGACAAGCTGTATAGACCAGTTCTTCCTGAGACGCGATTGATGTAATCATAGCAGCAGTCAGGACAGCCAGTAGCATTTTTATTACCTCAAGATAGAATTGAGAGAGCTACATCACTGGACTCATCCCCTTCCCCACACCTCACTACCAGAGCAAGGTACAGTTCTGCTTAGGTTAAGACAAACTGTGGAATAGAAGTTATCTGTGAAGAGAAGTTATCGGTGAAGAGACTTTCATATATATTGATGAAGCATTGCATGAAGAGAAGTGATTCTGTGTGATGAAAAGAATCTTGAATAAAACTCCTGTGATCAACTTCAGCTCAGAGCTGTGTCATAACTGTGTGCCTGTAAACTGTTACCTTCCCTCTACTGTGAAGAATTAGAATTAATAGTCACCCTGAGTAAGATTTCCCCAGGACTCCAAAAAGAACTTGTGTTTCCTCTGTATTTCCTTCATCTACTGAGTGGCTTAGAAAGTAGTAGAATTAAATTCCAGTTGAATAAAATAAGAAATCCTGATCTTGGGACTCCGAGCCAGCCACGTCTTTCTACAACAAAATTGGCTGCTTTCTGGAGGACTTTGAGCTGGCAATGGTTATGATATGGTTATTCACACTGTCAGTTCAATTATTAAAGTTTTCTGCCATTTTCTGCCCCTTTAACCCCTTTACTCCCGAGGGTTGTTTGCATGTTAATAACCGGACCAAATTTTTACAATTCTGACCACTGTCCCTTTATGTGATTATAACTCTGGAACGCTTCAACAGATCTTGGCGATTCTGACATTGTTTTCTCGTGACCTTTTGTACTTCATGGTAGTGGTAAAATTTCTTCAATATAACTTGTGTTTATGAAAAAAATGGAAACATTGTCAAAAATTTTGGAAATTTTTCAATTTTCAAACTTTGAATTTGTATGCCCTTAAATCAAAGAGTTATATTGCACAAAATAGTTACAAAATAACATTTCCCACATGTCTACTTTACATCAGCACAATTTTGGAGCCAAAATTTTTTTGTTAGGAAGTTATAAGGGTTAAAATTTGACCAGCGATTTCTCATTTTTACAGCATCATTTTTTTTAGGGACAACATCACATTTGACGTCACTTTGAGGGGTCTATATGATAGAAAATACCCAAAAGAGACATCATTCAAAAAACTTCACCCCTCAATGTACTCAAAATCCCAATTAAGAAGTTTATTAACCCTTCAGGTGATTCACAGGAATTTTTGGAATGTTTAAAAAAATGAACATTTAACTTTTTTTCACAAAATATTTACATCAGATCCATTTTTTTTTTATTTTACCAAGGGTAACTGTGGCACCCCAGGAGTTTGATTGCCACAGTGACCTTGCCTTCCTCCAGGGGAGAGTGATGTCATGCCTGAAAGGAAACAAGGATCCCTTTATCAGGTAACACAGCATACAACACCTTTCTTACTCCAGACCAGAAGGAGGAGCTCTAACAGCTGATTTTCAGGAGAGCTTCTCTGGAATATTCTTGCTGGGGGAGGAGTGAGAAGTCTGGCTGGAGGGATGAGAGAAGACAGACGTGTAGAGACAAGCTGGGGGAAGAGGGGCTATAGAGAGCTCACCCCCAGGTCAGAGCGTCAGAAACCAGACCCCCGGAGTCCGAGGCTGAGAGGGTGAAGTAAAGCCCCAGCAGCAGAATCCGGAGGTCAGAGGATGGCAGGTCCTCTGTCCCAATTAAGACCCTTCTACAAAGCAGCAGCACATCGAGCCGGAGACTCCATAGAGAGAGTGATTCCTGAAACAGGCTACAGTTGCCTGTTATGAGAGTGAAGTTCTGCTTAAACAAGAGACAGAGAGACTTGGACGGAGCTTATAGCAGCCAGTGCCTCAGAGAACATCGCTAGAAAGGAGACCTCACATCCCAACTGAAAAAAGGGGATTCCTAATTGCTTTCAGGCTGACCGACTCCAGCACTATCTGTACTCAATGCCCTGGATACTTTGCCTGCAAAACTGTAAGCAAAGCTTTGGAGACTGCAACTCTCTGATTGTTTCTCAGTTTCTTCCTGCATCACCTACTACACTCAGCTACATCTCTCAGTACCATTACTCTAATACTACAACATCTACCTGCCCAGAGACCATCAGCTTCACTCGTGGGAAGCTATTCCAACTCTGCTGCATCACACCACCAGTCTCAGAGGATCTGCACTGCAGCGCTGGTCATCTCTGACCAGATACCACAAGTGGCGTCACGAATACCTTACTATAGACTCTAAACATCCCCTGTAAATATTACCCTTTTATTGGACGCCCAGGGCCACGGACCGGGTCACCACCGCTGTGACACATCCCTTCAATACACCGGCCCGGTACCAAGTATCCCACTGCCCGGCAGGCGATCCATTTTGGCGTCACGAACAGGATATCGAAACTCAGTGCCACCGGTTCTTGTGTGCCTATTTTGAACTGTATATTGTGCCAGAGACTTTGCTGAAGGTTTTGTGCAGTTGCCGCCATTACAACGCCACTAAGCGCAGGTAGAAGGGAGGCGTGCCATTATGGGCGGAGCCAGAGTGAGAGCGCGCGAAAAATGAGGTGCTGCGCGTGAAAAATGGCAGCTTGCAGAGCACAGGGAGCCGAGGCCTGGAGGCACGGCGTGCACCGCTCACCCTGCCGGTGGAGCAATAGCCCGATAAGCCAGTGAAAACGCAGAGCCTGGCTAAGATTAACTAGGGGGGGGAGAGAATGTCTCACGCAGGAGAAGATATAGCGGTGGACGCAGGCGCAGCCCCCATAGCCCTGCAAGATGCAGAGTCAGGTGCAGCCGCAGCTCCAATAGCACCGCAGAACCCAGCGGCCAACAAAGCCACAGTCCCCAGAGTGCAGCAAGATCTGGTGACTGCCGCAGCGGTCCCTATAATGCCGCTCTCAATGCCATATATACCGGGATCTGCCTGGCTACCACAATACTCAGGGGAGCCGTATACCCTGAGTGATTTCAGGGAGAGACTGTGCAGTTTATTTGATGTATACCCCCTGTCTGAAAACCAAAAAGTAAGCATTCTCATTGGACAGTTAACTGCTGCAGCTCAAAGAGAAGTAAAGTCCTGGCAGGACACTGATAAAGAGAATGTTAAGCAAATTTTGGCTAAGCTGAGGAGCACCTTTGACACCCGCACTGCAGCAGAAATAAAGATGAGGTCCTTTGGGTGCAAACAAAGGGTGCAGGACAGTATACGGGACTATGCTCTTAACCTTCAGGAGGCACTGCGGGCCATAAAGCAGATTGACCCAAACAGCGTGCAGGATGGAGGCAGATTGTTAAAGGAGCAGTTTGTTGAGGGACTCCTGTCCAGCACCCACAGGTCACAGCTGCGCATCATGGCCCAACAAAACCCTGACCTGAGCTTTGCAGATTTTAAAGACAGGGCTATCCGGGCGTTACATGAACCAAATGTCAGCCGTCCAGCGCCCCCCAGGCGCCCCGCTATTGCATACCACCAGGAGGTGGCATCCTTCCCTCAGGCTCCCACTGAGGCTGATGCACAGACCCTAGATGATGACCCGTCTGCAGAGCTGCGTCTGCAGGTCCAGGAGCTGACCAACAGTGTGGCTGCACTAACCAAAACCGTGCAGTCCGTGCAAGTGCCCCAAATGGAGAGGATAGAGCTGGCCTCCAGTCCAGATGACGTCCCTTGGTGATGGAAGAAGAGGATCCCACCAATCAGAGGGAGAGACAACGATCGATACGACAAGGACGGACGTCCCATTTGCCGCCGCTGCGGAAAATCAGGGGACCTCGCAAGATTCTGTTATTTAAACAAGCAACCCCTGGGGCAGAGGGCCAACCTCCAGGAGTAAGACGACCAGGCCCACAGAACTGGCGAGACAAGTACGTCAGAGGAAGACTGGTCCTCCCAGTTGTGATTGACGGCATCCCAATGAATGTTTTGCTGGACACTGGCTCTCAGGTGACAACTATGCCATATATCCTTTACAAACGGTACTGGGATGACTCTGATTTTACTCACGGCCCAGCTGATGAGCTGACAGTAGTCGCCAGCAATGGTCAGCCTTTGCCACAGAAGGTGTATAAGGAGGTGACCATTAAGTTGGGGTGAGTAGAATTAAAAGCCCAAGGTATGATAATTGTAGACATTGATCAACAAGAATGTAACCCAATGATGACCTTAGGTACTAATGTGATAGAAAATTGTCTCGCCGAGGTTATTGTTTTGTTGCAACAAGTAGCCGAAACTGCTGGTTCCAGTGAACAACGGGTCCTGCAAAAGGAGATCAAGGCCCTGATGCAAAGACAGCAGGTAGAGCTATCTGGTGGAGAAGTCAGCAGTATCAGAGTGAGTGATGCATTCCCCATTTCAATACCTCCAAAAAGTGAAATGTTAATTTGGTGTCGGGCAGCCATAGGCCTCAGAGGAAGAGATTACCAAGCCCTGGTAGAACCAGTGTACTCTGATACTAGGCCCACTATCCTGACAGCCAGAGGGGTAGTTGATGTATGCAAGGGGAGGGTACTTGTACGCATCTTAAATTGTGGGGAGGAGAAGGCCAAACTACCTCGGTATGCCATCGTTGCTAAGCTGTTCACTGACAATAACAATGCCATTCAGACAGCAGAACCCCTGGTCTCGTCCGAACAGGCAGAGGACAATGGCTCTGCAAAACAGCTGGAGGATTGGTGTCAGCAGCTGCACGTAGGCACTGACTCCACCCTTCCAAATCAAAAGAATGGGGTTTACCGAGTGGTTCAGGAGTTTGAACAGGTATTCAGCAAACACCCTTTAGATTTTGGGCAGGCAAAAGGGGTCCAACATCATATCCCCACTGGAAATCATCCGCCCATTAAAGAAAGGTACCGGCCTGTACCTCCAAATCACTACCAATGTGCCAAGAGTATGCTATGAGAGATGAAGGAGGCTGGGGTGATCAGAGACAGTTGTAGCCCCTGGGCAGCTCCACTAGTCCTTGTTAGAAAGAAAGATGGTACAATGAGGATGTGTGTTGATTACTGGAAACTTAACAGCATTACCCACAAAGACGCGTATCCGTTACCTAGGATAGAGGAATCACTAGCTGCACTGAGAACTGTTAACTATTTCTCTACCTTAGATCTCACTAGTGGGTATTGGCAGGTTCCCGTGGCAGTCAAAGAGAAGACCACCTTTGCAACACCAATGGGCCTCTCAGAATTCAACTACATGCCGTTTGGGCTTTGCAGTGCGCCAGGAATGTTCCAGAGGTTGATGGAGTGCTGCCTTGGACACATGAACTTCAAAGCAGTTCTGTTGTACCTAGATGACGTCATTGTCTTCTCCAAGACCTATGAGGAACATTTGGAGCACCTGGCCAAGGTGTTCGAAGCCCTGTCCAAATTTGGCCTAAAGGTGAAGTCGTCTAAATGCCACCTCCTGAAGCCCAAGGTGCAGTACCTAGGCTACGTAGTGAGCGCTGAAGGTGTGGCACCAGACCCTGACAAAGTCACTGTTATCAAGGACTGGCAGAGGCCCAGCAACATCCATGAAATTCGTCAGTTCCTCGGGTTGGTAGGCTACTACCGAAGGTTCATCAACGGCTTCACTGAAATAGCTGCACCTCTGCAAAATCTCCTTGTGGGCCAGCCCAAGAAGGCCAGGAAGAATAGTTCTACGTTTGATTGGAATGACAAACTGGAAAGATCCTTCACTCGGTTTAAGATGGCTCTTAAGGGGGATGAAGTTCTGGCCTACCCAGACTATAACCAACCATTCATCCTCTATACTGATTCTAGCAATGATGGACTGGGAGCTGTACTGTCTAAGTTACATAATGGTAAGGAAAGGGTGATCTCCTACGCCTGCAGGAAACTTTGTCCCACTGAAAGGAATCCTGACAACTACAGCTCCTTCAAGCTGGAGTTCCTCGCCATCGTCTGGGTAGTGACCGAGCAATTCAAACACTACCTAGCTGCGGAAAAGTTTACCATCTTCACAGACAACAATCCGCTGACTCACTTGGAAACCGCAAAGCTAGGTGTGCTGGAGCAGCGATGGATGGCCCGGCTGTCCAACTACGAGTTCACCATCAAGTACCGAGTGGGGCATAAGAATGCCAATGCTGATGCACTGTCCAGAATGCCCAACTTACCAGAAGAAATCGAGTTACCTGCCTTCCACCGTCCAATAGCGACTCAACATGCCCAAGGGGTGAAAAACAAGCGCTACATCACAAGACAGGCCACATTAAACCCGTTGCCTCACCATGAGTGGGTAGAGACGCAAGATAGCGACCCAGCAGTCCGCCTGGTAAAGTAGCTACTGACGCAACCTGACTCGCATCCTGGTCCAGATGCTCCACAAGAGACTCAACAGTTGTGGAAGGAAAAGGGCAGACTGTTTATCTATGAGGGAAAGCTGTGTCGGAGGAGTGTCAACGCCCGAACTCACGAATTGGTCTGGCAGGTGGTTGTCCCGAGGCGAGATGCATCAATGGTCCTAGAAGTGTACCACAATGGAGCAGGACACTTCGGATGGAAGAAGTTAGAGGTCCTACTTCGCGAGAGGTTCTACTGGATTGGTATGAGGAAGGCCATTGAAGATTGGTGCCGAGAGTGTGGACTTGTGAAGAAAGGACCGTAACAGCCAGCGAGCCCCGTTGCAGCCAATCATCACCAAACAGCCACTTTAACTGGTAGCCTTGGACCCCGTGAAGCTATCTCCAAGCCGGTCAGGCTATGTCTACGCTCTCACTATCGTTGACCACTACTCAAGGTTCCTGGTAGTAGTGCCTGTCAAGGACCAAACAGCAAAGACAGCAGCCAAAGCATTCCAACAACACTTTTGTCGACCACATGGTTACCCCGAACGAGAGCTTACTGACCAAGGCCAAGCTTTTGAAGCAGAAGTGTTCCAGGAGTTCTGTAACATGTACGGCTGCAAGAAAATCAGAACAATACCGTACCATCCACAGACAAATGGCATGTGTGAGAAGATGATTCAAGTGGTAATTGACCTCTTGAAGACCTTGCCTCTGGAAGAGAGAAACTTGTGGCCAGAGAAGTTGCCAGATCTGGTGGATCTCTACAACCACATTCTGGTGAATTCTACCAACTGTACACCGGCCTACTTTATGAGAGCAAGACCTGGCAAATTACCAATTGATTTGGACATGAGAGTCCTGACCCCTGAGGTAACATCACCAGATGCAGATTGGGATACTGAACGTCAGCAACAGTACCGCAAGATGCAAGAATGCGTAGAGAAGAGTTTGTCTCAGGCAAGACAAAAACAAGAAAGAACTTACAATCAGCATGCACCTGCAGTTCCCTTGTCACCTGGAGAACAGGTACTCAAAAGGAAAAGGTGACTCCACAAGCTTGACGACCACTGGGAAGCGGTGCCATATACCATTATACCCTCGGGCTTCGACAATACAAAGGTGTGCCTTATCAGTAAGGATGGAGGAGAAAACTCCACAGTGGTGTCCAGGGATCACTTGAAATCATGCCCTGACCAGATAAAGGGAAAGATAGGAGAAAAGGACATTCCTTTGTCAGTAGACGAAGTGGAAGAAAAGGTCCGCACTCTACTTGACGAGTTCCCATCGAATTGGACAAGAGTGAACCAGGCCATAGTAGTGCCCGTCTTGACCTTTCCCAAACTAGTAGTGCCTGAAAGAGACGTGACTCAGGATCAGCCTGAACAACTGCCAGTTCAAGTGCCAGAAGTCACACCTGCAGTGGAATGCGAAAGTCCACCGCCTGCTAATGGTGAATGTCATGCCCACAGTGAGTAGGAA
The DNA here is from genome assembly GCA_009801035.1 of Oophaga pumilio. Classification (NCBI taxonomy): domain Eukaryota; kingdom Metazoa; phylum Chordata; class Amphibia; order Anura; family Dendrobatidae; genus Oophaga; species Oophaga pumilio. The sequence continues at coordinate 15,263 of VIAB01015432.1, read as the reverse complement.
CAGTCCTAGAAGATCAGGCATACCCGTGCTACGTAGAATCACCAGTAGCGTAACCACTAGAGAGCACACTACACCAGTGGTAGTTAACACAGTAAACCCAGTCAGGTCACTACCAACACCAGTGATCCGTAGATCTATCCGTACAACCAGAGACCTACTCCCAACTAGGTTTTGCATATGAGTAAATTGAGTACATGGGAAATGTAAATAAGTTCATAATGTTCATAATTGCTACTATTAAGCTTAAGTGCCTACAGAGACTACTGTAAGAACTTTTAGCCATTCTGATTTCATTCTTTTAATGGATGATTGGGTCACTGGACTCGTAATGACCAGGAAAATACTTGTAAATAGTTAATATTAATGACTGCAGAACAAAACCCGTCTGGCGTGGCCGAAGACCTGGTCCTAAAGGGAAACCAGCCATGCCTTGTAGCCCGCCCAAGG
>VIAB01015430.1:51579-63414 GCA_009801035.1 Oophaga pumilio | reverse complement strand
CCAGGCCAATTTTTACAATTCTTACCAGTGTCACTTTATGAGGTCAGAACTATGGAACGTTTCAACGTTTCCCACCGATTTTGAAATTATTTTTCGTAACATAGGGTTAAAATTTTTTATATGACTTGCTTTTATTTGTGAAAAAAATGGAAATTTTCAAACTTTGAATTCTTATGCCCTTAAATCAGAGAGATGAGTCACACAAAATAGTTAACATTCCCCACATGTCTACTTTACATCAGAACAATTTTTGAAATTTTTTTTTTTTGTTAGGAAGTTATAAGGGTTAAAATTTTGACCAGTTTACAAAACCACTTTGTTTTAAGGACCACCTCACATTTGAAGTGACTTTGGGGGGTCTATATGATAGAAAATACCCAAAAGTGACACCATTCTAAAAACTGCACCCCTCAAGCTGCTCAACACAGCATTCAAGAAGTTTATTAACCCTTTTGGGGCTTCACAGGAATTCTTGGAATGTGGGAAAAAAATGAACATTTAACTTTTTTTCACAAAAAAATTACTTTAGATCCAAATTTTTTTATTTTCCCAAGGGTAACAGGAAAAAATGGATCCCAAAATTTGTTATGCAATTTCTCCTGAGCATGCCGATAACCCAGATGTCGGGGAAAACCACTGTTTGGGCACACGGCAGAGGTCGGAAGGGAAGGAGCACCATTTAATTTTTTGAATGCACAATTTGCTGGAACAATTAGACGCCATGTCGTGTTTGGAGAGCCTCTGATGTGCCTAAACAGGGAAAATCCCCCACAATTGACACCAGTTTAGAAAACCCCTCAAGGAACTGATCTAGATGTGTGGTGAACCCATTGAACCCTCAGGTGCTTCACAGAAGCTTATAACGTTGAGCCGTGAAAAAAAAAATCACATTTTCTCCACCAAAAAATTTATTTTAGCCCCAAATTTTGCATTTTCATAAGGGTAACAAGAGAAATTGCACAATACAATTTGTTGTGCAATTTCTCCTGAGTACGCTGATACCCCATATGTGAGGGAATACTACTTTTGAGGCACAATGCAGAACTCAGAAGGGAAGAGGTGCCACATTGGAGTTCAGATTTTGCTGGAATGGTTTGAGGATCTCATGTCACATTGGCAGAGCCCCTGAGGTGCACGAACAGAAACACCCCTATATGGGAACTAATTTTACAAACTAGACTCCCCAATGAATTCATCTAGGGGTGCAGTGATTATATTGACACCACATGTGCCTCACAGAATTTTATACCATTGAGTGGTGAAGAAAAACTGGATTACTTACCGGTAATTGTATTTTATGGAGTCCACGACAGCACCTACTGAGAGGGGATCTGCCCCTAGGAACAGGATACCTACAGATAAAAGGGGCTGTCCCATGGGTATACCCAGGATCAAAACTAGGGGGGGCAAGCCATGGTCGTTCAGGTTGTAAAATTTTAGAACGAAAAAGGTGAATGAAACGAAAATGAACAAATGACCGCCATACACAACACAGTCCCCTATACCAAGACCAATAATATCACATACAAGGAGAAATACCGCCATGATCAATCATATTATGTAAACAATTCATTGATTTTAAACTTACCTTTGCAGTCTTCTGTTCAGCAGGGGGGGCTTCAAGCTCATGCGTGCTTATCACACACCGACACTGAGCCACTCAACACTGCCCTTTCCAGACACAGCAATTGGATTGATCTTGAGAAATGTTGCTGTTGTTTGGACCAAAACGTCAGCTTTTGGGCTTATTAAATAGCTTTTTTTTCACTACAAACGGTGTGCTGCCTCCAATTTCTCTGGATTTCTATAATTGAGGTTTGGTATTTGCCTGGGGGGAGCTCTACATCCGGACTCTTATTTTATTTTTTTTTTGTACTGCTCTAATTTTCTTCTTTTTAGATAGATAGATTTTAGCATGGAATGCAAGCAGATTCCACTCTGAAATATACCCCATCATTGTCCCCTTCTTGTAGTAATATGCCCCATCATTGTCCCCTTCTTGTAGCATTATGCCCCATCACTGGCGGACACAGTCAGAAAAGGGTCCCTGTGCAAGAACAATACATGGGCCCTTTGCAGCCCAAGATCTCCTAAAAATTTAAAATTGCACCTGCTTTGGAGGTATAAATGGGCCACCTCACCTCTTGGGCTCCTGTGCAGCTGCACCAATGATGTCTGCCCCTGTGCCCCATCATTGTCCCCTTCTTGTAGTATTGTCCCATAATGATCCCCTCCATGTAGAAATGTGCCCCATCCTGATCACCTTCATGTAGAAATTGCCCATTCCACCACCTACATTATTTCCTCCTCACCACCCCATTATTGCCATTTCGATCACCACCATCATTGCCTTTTCCATCACTCCCATCATTGCCTTTTCCATCACTCCCATCATTGCCTTCTCCGTCACCCCCATCATTGCCTTCTCCCCACCACCCCATCATTGCCTTCTCTCCCCACACCCATCATTGCCTTTTCCATCACTCCCATCATAGCCTTTTCCATCACTCCCATCATCCCCTTCTCCATCACTTCCATCATCCCCTTTTCCATCACTCCCATAATTGCCTTCTCCATCACTCCCATCACACACACTTCTCCATTACTCCCATCACACACACATCTCACCGCTGCTCTCCGCTCAACACACACACACCTCACCGCTGCTCTGAGCTGTCCAGCGCTGGCAGCATCCTTCCGCACTTCCTCTTCTCCCGCGCTTCCTCTCACTGGCCCACAGCAGGTCGGAGCTGAATGATGATGTCATCCAGCCGCGCCGCAGAATGACGTGTGAGGAAGGACGGAGCAGGTTAGGGCCGGCGATGCCGCATGCCAGCAGAAAGGGCTCTGCGTGCCCTCTCTGGCGCGCGTGCAGGTTCGCCATCGCTGTTCTGGGGGGGCAGCTGCCCCACGGTGGGTACGCCCATGGGCGCTCCCCTCACCTCCTCAGTTGGATTAGAGTACAAGAGGAACCGCCAAGAAAATATTAGACAATCTTCATAAAAACTGCTCAACATGTATAAACATCAATATATACCACTATCACCCAGATTGAATGACCTACACGTCAGCACCCACTGAGAGACTTTCAGAGAACCATCCCCTGGGAGGTACCACTGTATTGAGGATAGATCTCCCAAAACCTAAGTCAGAGAATGATGATAAATCAAGCCTATAGTGGTTGTAAAAGATAGATGGTGAAGACCATGTTGCAGCCTTACATATCATATCAATCGAGATGTCCGCTCTCTCAGCCCAGGAGGATGCCATAGCCCTTGCCAAAGGGGCTCTTATTCCATCTGGAGGACTTTCACCTCTTGCTGAGTAGGCCAGACAGACTGCATCTTTGATCCATCGTGATAACATGCTCTTTGTGACTTCAAACTCCTTCCTATGGCCCTGTAAGGACACAAACAGAGCCCTGCTCTTCTCTTCCTCCAGGGATGAGTTCTGTCTATATAACTCAGGACAGCTCTCTTCACATCTAAGGTGCGAATTATCCTCAGGAGTAGCAGGTTTATCAAAAAAGGAGGGAAGGAAAATCTCATGACTTCTATGAAATCTGGCAGCTACCTTAGGGAGGTAGGAAGGGTCTGGTTTCAGCACTATCCTATCCGGAAATGCTAAAAGGAAAGGAGGTTCAATAGACAGAGCCTGTAAGTCCCAACTCTTCTAGCTGATGTTAAAGCCACTAACATAGCAGTTTTCAATGATGTGTACTTTAATGAAACAGTCCCTAAAGGTTCGAATGGAGGACCAGGTTCAGGTCCCAAGGAGGCACACGAGTAATGTGTACAGAGTCACTACTCTTACATGCTGAAATAAACCATGCAACCCATTTATTCCTCGCAATATGATTATATAGGGCTCCCAAAGCAGATATCTGAACCTTTAGTGTGTTAACTGAAAGACCCAACTCCCGACCTCTCTGCAGAAACTCAAGAATTGCAGCAATTGGATCCTCATTAGAGAAGGGCCCAGCATGAAAATCAAGGAACCTTCTCCACACTTCTTGTTGTAGAGTCCTTCCTACTCTGCACAAGGGTGTTAACCAGGCTGTCAGAAAACCCCCTTAATTTCAACAACTGCCTCTCAAGTTCCATGCCGTCAAGTGGAGACCCTTCACTTGGGGATGATGGAATCAACTCTGAGAGAGCAGGCCCGGATCTGATGGGAGGATCCAGGGGTCGGATATAGACATGGCTATGAGCCATGAAAACCAAGGTCTCTTGGGCCAAAAGGGAGTGATGAGGATCACCCTCGCTCCTTCCTCCCTGATGACCAATGGAAGTACCACCATCGGGGGAAACTCATAGGCCAGATCGAAATGCCAAGGGGATTGAAGGGAGTTAACCATCTCCGGCTGGTCTGCCTTGATCAGAGAGGCAAACCTTCTGACTTGTCTGCTGACTCTGGTAGTGAACAGGTGTATTTCCGGAAGCCCCCACAAGTCCACTATCTTTCTGAAGATTTGGTGACTGAGCAACCATTCCCCCTGATGCAAAGTATGGCGACTGAGGAAATCCGTCTTGAAATGGTCCACTCCTCTGATGTGAAGGGCCAACAGACACAAGAGATGGGATTCGTCCAGTTGGAGGATTTCTTCCATAGTAGACATCAGAGTCCTTGATCGAGTTCCGCCTTGCCGATTTACTGTATATACGCAACTGATGTGGAATTGTCCGACTGGATCCTCACATGAGACCCCCGCAGCTGTGGGAGAAAGTGATGTATTGCATGACCGATTGCCTTTAACTCCCTTAAATTTGAGGAGTCATCAGCTTTTCTATGGACCATTGTCCCTGGACCAAGCTATCACCCAAACAAGCTCCCCATCCATCGGGACTAGCATCAGTAGTCACTACCCTCGAGGATCTCACTACCCATGGAACCCCTCTAGAAAGATGACCCCAATCTAACCATCAGGACAGGGAGTTAATTACTTCCAATGAAAGAGTCATTTTGCCATCAACACAACCTTGCAGTTGTTCCTCCGCCTAGAGGACCTCCTGCTGCAGATGCCTAGTATGAAATTGGGCCCACTGAACAGCTGGAATGCAGGACGTAAGGGAGCCCAGGACGGACATAGCCTCTCTCAGGGACATCTGAGGCTAGCAATTGCAGTCCTAACTTTATCTATTATAATTAGCATCTTTTCCTCTGGAAGGAGACATCTCTGACTTACTGAATCTAGATGTAGACCCAGGACGGACTGAAGAGTTACCAGGACCAGTCTGGACTTGACGAGGTTGATTATCCAGCCCAATACCGGCAAGGATGAAATTGTGTCAGCAAGTCGACCACTACACTGGAAGGCAGATTTCCCTACTATCAAGAAATCAACCAAGTAAGGAATTATCAATGTGTATTTCAGACGCACATAAGCCATCACATCCAGTATCAACTTTGTGAAGACACGAGGGGTCATGGATAGACAGAATGGCATCGCTGCGAATTGAAAATGTCTGACGCGACTTCCCATGATGACCGCCACTCTGAGATACTGTTGGAACTCGACAGGTATGGCCAGATGGTAAAGGCATATTTCAGATCCATAAGGCTGTGGTTCCACGGTCCGGAACCACAGCGCTTTGGACGGAGCGGAAATTCCGCTCCGCCTAAAGCCCCGCCCCCTTTTGAATGCGTGCTCTTTCCGGATGTGTTCAGGACACCTCCGGAACACATCCGGAATGATCGCAGGGCTGCATAGCCCTGTGTTATTTCCCTTGCGGCGACGCAGCGTCGCCGCAAGGGACTAGGACATGCTGCGGTCTGAAAAGACGCGCCGCATGTCCGGAAACGCAGGTCTTCCGCCTGCGTGTTTTACAGCATAGTGGAAACGGGATTTCTTGAAATCCCCTCCACTATGCTGTAACATCTGGACGCTGCGTGTTTGACGCTGCGCCAACGCACAGCGTCAAACACGCAGCTAATCTGGACTGTTTCCTGATAGTGGAAACATGCCCTTACAGTCAAGAGGCACCTGGGAAATAAAAGTTTAATAGCCAATCTTATAGACTCCATCTTGAAGGTGTGAGATTGAAGGAAGCTATTCAATCTTTTAAATTAATGATGATTCTATAAGAACCATCTGGTTTGGAAACCAGCAACAAAGGAGAATAAAACCCCCTTCCCTCCTGGTCTACCGGGACCTCTACCAGGACATGCTTAAATAACAGACCTAAAATCTCTGATTCAAGAGCCTCCTGTTGTGCAGGGGATTTGAAAGAGGTCTATATAAAGGATTCCGGGGGAATTCGACAAAATTCCAGCTTGAACTTAGATGCTACTAGGCTTAAAGCCCAGGGGTTGGATGTAATCTACTCCCACTTGTGGCCAAAGAATCTTAATCTGCCACCCACCGGAGGGTCAGGGCTAACGGAACTTGTTTCCGCTCTTGAAGGAAGATCCACTAACTTAGATGTGCTGGTCCTTTTTTTGTCTATTTGTATTAAGCCTTTTGGACATGTGCACTCACTCCCAAAAGCCACAGGTGATTTTAATCAGATTAGCTGGTCTATTCCTGCCCCATAAATTGTAGGCTTTTTGCCCAGGAGAGGTGACATAACAGGATAGTGACCCAATTGACGAAGGACACCGTGACATGGTAATTGGGCATACATATATTGGCCAATCTATGCGCTAAGAGCCTTCATTTTTTTCATAGCAATTTTTGCAGATACATATTTCATATATACATCATATAGCGCTTTTTTCAATTTTTTTCTATGCAGCAATGCAGTTTCTATGCTCTAGAGTAATCATTCTTGGTAAGTTATGGTGCAAACCTTAATATTTTTGATCCACTAAAAAGGGCACCTTTTTGTTTGGTGTCCCTAGTATCCCACCGATCCTGGTTCCTACAGGATTTCCTCCTACCGAATGGCTGCTTCTTGAAAGCCCTCCTGTAGGACAGTATAAATTGGTTAGGAAACACTTTCTTTCTTTCCTCTGCTTTGGTGAGAATGTCATCGAGCACCTTGCCAAACAGGTACTCACACTGGCATGGAATTGCGCATAATTTAGATTTTACATTGTGCATCCCCCTTCCAGCCTTTAAGACACAAGGCACAGAGAGCAGCATTTGCCAGCCCAGCTGATCTAGCTGCCAGGCATAGGGAGTCAGCAGAAGCATTCGCTAAATATGCCATAGCTCCCCTGATCAGTGGGATAGAAGACAATAACTTGTCTCTAGAGACTCCCTTCTTGATTTCATCCTCCAACTGATCCACTCAGACCAACATTGATCTTGCCGTACATGTGCCAGAAATAGCTGGTCTTAAGGCCCCATTACAGGATTCCCATGACTTCTTAAGGAGCACGTCTGCTTTGTGGTTCAGTGGGTCAGATAGAGTCCCGGAGTCCTCTACGGGCAGGGCGGAACTCTTTGAAGTTGAAGCCACCGCCACGTCCATCTTAGGAACTTTAGACCAAGTTGTCAGACCCTCATTGTCAAAGAGATACCTCCTCTTAGAAGCTGAAGGGAGGAATCCTCACTGCCCCTGGTATTCCCACTCCTTCCTGATCAAATCTTTCACCGCAGTGATCACCAGAAATGTTCGCCTCTTGTTTTGCGAGAGGCCTGCAAACATGATCTCCTGTGTGGTTCTAGCCTCTTTTGCATCTGAAATCCCCATGGTACCCCTAACCAATTTTACAAGGTTATCAATACTCTCTAGGAGAAAACAGGAACGACCCTTCTCATCAGATGATGATGCATGAGAGGAACCAGCGGACCTAACCCAGTCACTACTAGAAGAGGGGCTAGAGATGGAGGTAGCACTCTTGCACTGGTCCTATGTTTCCCAGCTTGCCAGAGCCTTTAAGCAATTGGAGCTCCTTTCTAATCATTGCTCGTATATCCGCAGATCTGACGGATGATTCCTCCTCTAGAGTCTGGCTGATACTATTTTGACATAGTCTCTTAACATACGAGTCAGGAATAGGCTACAAGCACAAAGCATATTTTCTATGTTTAGTCTTTCTAGTCTTTTTAACCTAAAGAGGGCATACAGAAAGAAGGGGTAATCAGCTTAATAAGCAGAGTCATGTAACACTCACCCAGTGAAGCTTGTCAATATGGTGCCGGTTCTGGAGGTGGAGGCACAGAATGAGCTGTAGACTGCGTGGACTTCTTGCATAGTTCACTCTTTTCAGTGGAGTCGCCCTCACGGGAGCGCCCACTGCTGCTCTTGAACTTGTCATGCGACTGCACATCCACCACCTGTGGGTGCACTTCAGAGTCTCCTGGAGAGGACATCTTGGCACCCCGGCAGCAGGATGCCGCCGGATCTTGTACATACCGCCATTTCCACCTGAGACACACCACCCTCAGTGCCCCGGAAGTGATCCTTGGCCATTTCTGGGTCAGGAGCGCTGACTAGCCATTGCGCATGCCCGCAATCCAGAATCAAGGCCCAACGGAGGAGTAGGGGGCTGATGCCTGCACCTCGCTCCCCCCAGTATGAGTGCCGGGCATTCCGACCGCACCGCGCTCCTACGTGACCCAGGGCGGCCCCTCCCAGACCCTGGCCTCACGCCATCCACCGACAGACGAGGGGGAGACTGACCAGCAGGGCTCCCCGACACTGCTTCTGGCGCCGCAGCCCCTGCCATTCTCATGGACACCGCAAAGGCGGCATGCACAGCCCAGGTAACCTTCTCAGCAGGTTCCCGTAGGAACAGAAAACCAACTGAGGAGGTGAGGTGCACCGCCCCTTTTATCTGTAGGTTTAGTTTATGTCGTCACAGCTGCATGATTTGCGACTGCTAGACAGCCTGAATACATGTGGGGATTCTCTAACAAACAGGCAATCCCCACATGTATTCAGGCTGTGTAGTAGCCGCAAATCATGCAGCTGCGGCAACAGAAACTAAATCTCCGAACACTTCCAAATACTCGGATACCACCCGAGCATGCTCGGGAAACAAGCATATTTGCTCATCACTACTAATAGGACATTTTTTACAACAAACTGAGATCTATTTTTTCCTGAGTGCACCAATATCCTACATGTAATTGGGAAATATTTTTTAGGGAAGGAGCACCATACTATAGTGGATATTTTACTGTTATGGTTTGCAGGTGCCATGACACATTGGGTGAGCCCCTGAGTTGCCAGAACAGTAGAACCCCCATAAGTGACCACATTTTAAAAGCTATACCTCTCAATGAACTCATCTCGGGTGGGGGCAGTGATCATGTAGACATCACGTGTGTGTCACAAAATTGTATACCTTTTGGGCTGTGAAGAAAAAAATAACTGCATTTTTGCCACCAAAATTGTGATAGCCTGAGATTTTACATTTTCACACAAGAAGTGGGTAAAAATGGCACCATAATTTGTCCCACAATTTCTACTGAACATGGCAATACCCCAATTGTGGTTGTACAGTACTGCTTAGCCATACGGCGAGACTTGGGAGGGACAGAGCACTATTTGCCTCCAGGAGTGCAGATTTTCCTAGAATAGTTTGCAGACTCCATATACAGAGCCCCTAATTGCTAGAAAAGCAAAATCCTCCCTCATGTGACCCCATTTTGGAAATTATACCCCTTTGGAAATTTATCTACTGGTGTAGTGACGATTTTGACTCTATGGGCTCATACTCACTTGAGCCGAATACGGATGATTTTTAGCCGATAAAAAATCGGATTCAAATCGGACCAATGTTATTCAATAGGTGACATCTCATTTGCGATCTTTTTCTCATCCGAAATCGGTGTGAGAAAAAAATTGCAACATGCTGCGATTTGATGCGATTTTGGCATGATAATCACTAATGCAATAGATGGTGCTATAAAAAATCGCATGTAAATTGCATGACAATTGCACATAATCGGACCATCCTGAAAACTGACCGTTTTTTTTCCAGCAAGTGAGTATGAGCCCTATGGGTGATTTCCAGAAACAAACAGCAGTGGATTTTGCCAAGTGAAAATTGCAAACTGCCATTGTAGTGAACAGTACGCTGTAGTGACCAGTGCGTTATGCCCAGCTCATGCTTCTGAAGACATGCACCTGTAAATTAGCCGGGCTCTCATGACTACAGAAATGCCAAACATGGATGCTATATGTGGTGTTATTACACTGTGGGCCTCAGAAGGGAGAGGGACATTTGGATTTGGGAGTGCAGAATTTGCTGAACGAGGAACCATTTAGCTTTTCCAGAGACTTTGTGCTACCAGTAAAATAGAAGCCCCCTATATTTCCATTGACAGATGATGGACCTGAGTGGGGACTTGCTGTTTTTGTGGATTGAGTTGAAGCTTTTGTTGGAAATATTTTACATAACATTTAGGATCACATTTATCTGGCGCTCTACGCTGAGCACTTACTTTTGGGTTTCCATCTAAATCTCCGAGTGACATGATTCAGATGAATCCATTCACTATAATGAGGCAACACTACGTCTGGCCTCTGTTCAGCATTGTCCTTCTTTTCAGAAGTGCACAAAAGTGTGGCTGACAGAACTTTTATGCACACCTAAAAAGACAGAGACCGCCGGATCACAGGTGCTATGGCATCCACAGTACCTCCATCTGCCTCATTATAGGGAATCTTCCCCCCAGAGGTTCTGTCTGAATCACCTATTTCAGAGATTTACACGGAAGCCCCGATGTAAGCGCAGAGCACAGGATAAATGTGAGCCGCGCCTTACTGCGTTTTATGAGAGACAGAATGAACAAAACAGCAGGTGAAGAATTGGTTTTATTTATTTTTTACGACGTTCCTCATGCGATATAAGTGATATGGTGACTTTATTCTTCGGGTTGGTGCGATTACAGCGATACCAGATTTAGATTGGGTTTTTATGTTTGGCTAGTGTCACACACTAAAAACCGCTTTTTAATGCAAAAACTATTTTTTGTATCACCATATTTTGAGAGTTATGATTTTTCCATATTTCGGCCAACATTCATGTGAGGGCTTGTTTTTTGCAGAACAAGTTGACGTTTTTATTGTTAGCATTTTCATAAACATGTCAATGTTTGATCTTTTTCTATTTTGGGGTGTTTTTTTTTTTTTGTTGTTCCACATGTGGTAAAATGGATAAGGCAGTTTTATTCTTTTATTCTTTGGATCAGTTCCAGAGGCATCGCTAGGGTTTTGGTCCATGGGGGTGAAACGTCTGAGTGGGCCCCTAACCAGGTAACCTTGATTACAACTGGGGGACGCACCCTAATAGTGGATGTAGGATAACCTCAGCAGATGACCATACTGTTACTGAAAATAAACTCTATATAAAGACCAACATTGATATTACCGCCATATGATCCATGGTAGATATCAGTCTTACGGAACATATAAAAGGTTACAGCACAGTTATAGATGGTGACTTATAGAGAGCGTTCTTTCTGATGGAATCGTTCACTTTTCACGTCTTTTCCATCTGGCCCAGACCGACATGACAACTTCTTCCAGTCAGAACTCGGCTTCAGAGATTACAACAAAGACACATTTTCAAGTCTCATATTTTCAGCACCGTCACCATCTATTCCAAACCTGCACAAACTCCTGATCCTGCCGATACCCCAATACTGAACGGCTGCTGCTGCCTGTCCCCACTGCATGGGTGTGGAGAGGAGTGAATATTCATTTCACTTTAATAGTGGGCAGTGTTAGACGCAGGTTGCAGCTAATACTGCCCGCTATCAGGGCCGGCAGAACAGGGCCCTCACCCCACCAGGGGACCCCAGCCCACGTGGCCGCTATGTGGCCTGTAACATACCTCCCAACTTTTGAAGACAGGAAAGAGGGATAAAGGCTGCGGCACGGTATGCGCGCTGTGGCAAATTTAGGCCACGCCCTGACCACACCCATTTCACAACTA
>VIAB01015430.1:31329-50427 GCA_009801035.1 Oophaga pumilio | reverse complement strand
AAAGAACAGAGACAGAAAGAAAGATTAGAGAGAAAGAAAGGGGATAAAAAGAAAGAAAGAACAGAGCGAAATAAAGAAAGAAAGAAAGAAAGAACAGAGAGAGAGAAAGAAAGAAAGAAAACAGAGAGAAAGAAAGTGGACAGAAAAAAATGAACAGAGAGAAAAAAAGAAAGAGGGGAAAGAAAAAAGAAAAGAGAGGGATAGAGAAAGAAAGAGAACAGAGAGAGAAAGAAAGAAAGATCAGAGAGAGAAAGAAAGAACAGAGAGAGAAAGAAAGAACAGAGAGAGAGAAAGAAACAGAGAGAGAAAGAAAGATTCTATAAAGATACTATAGCAGCTCAGCTCCCATTGTAGTGCCCACCTGAGCCTCCCGATGCAGGACATATCATGATCCGCTCACATGGCCGACATTCCCAAGTCCAAGGCGATCCCGCTGTCCGTGCTGTCAGAGGAGGACACGGTGATGGATCTGAAGCATTCCCTGAAGTGCTTCCATGGTTCCGTCACAATCTCCTCCCGAAATTACCTCATTTCCTGTCAGCTTCTAGCACGTTACTTCCGGTGGGACATCACGTGCGAATTTTAAAGTGCTTCCTCGGGGCTCCGCCATGTACTCCTGTGTCCACGGGAAACGTAAGCTCCGGGGCAGTGGGGCAGACTCTCAAAATCGGGACTGTCCCACTGGATCTGGGATGGTTGGGAGGTATGAATGCTCCCCACCATACACCTTGTACACGCACGACTCTGCACATCTCATACACACACGGTTCCGCTTTGTAGGACTTGTACACACACAGCTCCGCTCCATAAACCTCGCGCACACACAGCTACACTCAGTACACACACAGCTTCACTCCGTAAACCTCGTACACATGCGGCTCTGCTCTGTTCACCTCGCGCACATACGGCTCCACTCAGTGCACACATGGCTCCACTCCGTAAACCTCGTACACACGCAGCCACGCTCTGTACACCTTGTACACATGTGGTTCCGCTCCGTACACCTCGTACACACGCGGCTCCGCTCCATACACACGTGGCTCCACTCCGTACACACACGGCTCTGCTCCACTCAGTACACACACGCTCAAGCACGAAGCCCTGTGTATACGAAGTGTACGGAGCTGAGTGGCTCAGCTCCGTACACTTAGTACACACAGGGCTCCAATTAGTACGCCCCGTACACACACCGCTACATACACCTCGTACACACACGGCTCCGCTCCATACACCTCGTACACACACGGCTCCGCTACATCCACCTCGTACACACATGGCTCCGCTCCGTACACCTCACACACACACGGCTCCGCTCTGTACACCTCGTACACACACGGCTCTGCTCCATACACCTCGCACACACACAGCTCTGCTACATCCACACTGTAAACCCCTCCTGACCCCACACACATAAACTTACCCTCATCCAGCACCATGACAACCAGCACAGCAGAGACCTGCACATACCAAGGAGCCTGACCATGTGACACCTGACTCCTCCCCTCCTGTGATCTCATCACAGGTCCTGTGCGCACAGACGTGGACAGCCTAGCAACGTCATTGCTCTTCTGTAAGAAGCTAAAGTGGAGAGCTGGGAGGGCGAGGATGGGGTGCATGGGGGGCGTGGCGGCTTCTCTCAATGCGGGACTCATAGTGTCCCGACCGGGACAGCGGGTGGGAGGGTTAGAATTGGGCCTTTCCCGCTCAATCCGGGATGGTTGGGAGGTATGCTGTAAATCAGGAGGTCCCGGCACCAGCGCCGCCCCCCAGTGCATGCCGCATTCAACTGAAAGCAATAATGTAAGAGAGAGCGTCAGATGATGCTCACTCCCCCATCATTCTTCTCTGACAGCGGGTGCGCAATGACGTCACTTAATCGAGTGCCATGCTGTGTGTCCGGCAGACAGTGCAGCTACTGATACCGGAGAAGAGCAGTAATCAACGTGAGAACGTGGAGAAGAGGGGAGTATTGTGTTTGTTTTTTTACATAGATATATATATCAGTGAGTGAGTTATAAGACTGTAGGACTGCAGGGCTGGATTATATTCTTTGGGGGGTCAGCTACATTATATTTCATGTGGGGCTGTATTATATTCTATAATGGTCTACATTATATTCTGTAGGGGGGAGGCTGCATTATACCCTATGAGGGGGGCTGCATTACATTCTGTAGGGGGCTGCAATATACCCTATGAGGGGGGCTGCATATTATATTCTGTGGGGGGTTGCATTATACCCTATGACAGGGGCCGCATTATACCCAATGAGAAGGCTGCATTATACTCTGAGGGGGCTGCATTATACCCTATGATGGGAATGCATTATGTCACACACGTCCCGGTTCTGGTCCCATACCTCTGCGGGGTCCCTGTCGGGACTCCCGCTCTGTGCGGGCCTCAAGCCGTCCTGCCGCAGCCTCTGCTGCTTCCCCCTCCTCTGCTTCCTGGCGTGCTGTCAGCAGGTCCCCGGGGAGAGTGCTTAGGTCGCGTGCGCTCCCGGTCTCTTAAAGAGACAGCGCGCATTTTTAAAAAATGTCTTTGACCAATGGCGTGGTACTGATTACTATTTCTGCTCCCTCCGCCATAGGGAGGGTGCTGGAGCAACAAGTATCTACTGTTGCTAGCTTCCAGTTCCGCTGTGTTTGTGCCTGTGTTTTTGCAGTGTTCTGCCTTCTGCTTCACTTACACTGTTTGTCTCCGCAGACTATCAGTTACCTGTTACCCAGCTGTCCAGGACAACGTCCGTACGGTCAACGAAACTCTGTTCCGTTCCGCCACTCAGCCATCCGAAACTCTGAACAACACCGGTACCAGCTTATACCCGAGTACCTGGGACTCGCCAGTCAGCTTCATCATATCTGTTAAATCTGTTTACCCGTTGGGACAGCTGCCATGTGTCCGGGGTCTAACTAGAGGTAGGACCTGTGTCCCCCAGACATTCCATTCTGACCCTCTTCGAGGGGACTTACTACTGGTGTCTGGGGCTCACTTAGTCATGCCCCCTTCGGAGCCCCTCGGACCGTGGTCAGGGTGGTTCCAAAAAACATTAAAAACGAATGTGAACTTAACCAACTTTGCCTCCACTTCCATTCGTTACACATGGTACCCTATGAGGAAGCTGCATTATACCCTGAGGGGGGCTGTATATACCCTATGAGTGGGCTGCATTGTACTCTGAGGGGGCTACATTATACTATATGAGGGGGCTGCATTATACCCTAAGAGGGGGCTGCATTATATTCTATGGGGGTGGTATTATACCTTATGAGGGGGTTGCATTATACTCTGAGGGGCTACATTATATTCTGTAGAGGGGCTGCATTATGCCCTATGAGGGGACTACATTATATTCTATAGGGAGGCTGCATTATATTCTATGAGGAAGCTGCATTATACCCTATGAGGGGGGCTGTGTATACCCTATGAGTGGGCTGCATTGTACTCTGAGGGGGCTGCATTATACCCTATGAGGGGGCTGCATTATATTCTATGGGGGTGGCATTATACCTTATGAGGGGGTTGCATTATACTCTGAGGGGCTACATTATATTCTGTAGAGGGGCTGCATTATGCCCTATGAGGGGACTACATTATATTCTATAGGGAGGCTGCATTATATTCTATGTGGGAGGCTGCATTATACCCTATGAGGGGTTACATTATATTCTATAGGGAGGCTGCATTATACTCTATGGGGGCTACATTATACCTTATGAGGGGGTTGCATTATACTCTGAGGGGGCTACATTATATACTGTGGTGGTCTGCATTATACCCTATGAATGGGCTACATTATATTCTATGGGAGGCTGCATTATATTCTATGAGGGGGCTACATTATATTCTAAGGGGGCTGCATTATACTATATTATGGCTGTATTATATTCTATGATTGCTAGAACTTTTTTATTTTTCCGCTACTGGAGCTGTATCATGGCTTGTTTTTTGCGGGACAAGATGACATTTTGAGCGGAACCATGTTTATTTATATTTTGATTGCGTTTTATTCCACTTTTTGTTTGGCGGTATGATGATAAAGCATTGGTTTTTGCCTTTTCTTTTTTTTTAAGGTGGGTATTCACTAAAGGAATTATCTAGTTGGACAGTTTCATAGGTTGGGTCGGTACGGTTGTGGCAATACCAAATATGTACTTTTTTTTTTTCATAAAAATATCTTTATGGGTACAATATATGTTGATTTTTCAAATTTTTTTATATATTTAAAAAAAAAAAACAACATTTAACTTTTTTTAAAACTTTTTTTTATTTTGTCCCACTATCAGACTATCATTTTTTGTAGGCTGATCGCTTGTATAGCATGGGGATGCAGCAGCATCCATATGCGATGCAAACTGTCAGCGCTGCACTGACAAAGTTGCTGATCATGCTCCAAGCATGATCTAGCAACTTTGCTAGCTCTGGTGACTCAGATGTCGTCATGACGACATCGGGTTACCATGGCAACGATTGGGACCCCGCATGACGTTGCAGGGTCTCCGATCCAAGGGCATAGGGGCTGTCAACTCTGCCGGCTCCCAAAATGCTGCAATTGAGTTTGGGAGTGCCGGGTGTCAGCTGTCAGAATCAGCTGACACCTGGCGGTGATCATGCACGCACGACCTGTGTGCAAGCAAAATCGCCGGGACATATACATATGTCCCAGGCCAATAAGACCCCAGTCACAGGAACATATCGATATGTCTAAAGTGGGAAAGAGGTTAATATATTGCAATCATCATTATACACAGCACTGTGTACTTACAATTGCTCAATTTGCCTTTCTAACTCAGCTAATTCTTCTCTTTTCTAGTTCTGTGTAGAAACAGGAAGTCTCTTTTCCCTGCATTTATCATTCCCATCTTCACCTCCTGACACAGCTGCTCCCTCCCAACCCTGCCATGGACTTTTGCAGTGACTTGTGGCTCATAGAAGAAAAATTGACCTCCTGTTTCTACATAGAGCTTAGAATCATTCAACTAATCAATTTTTAATTAAATGATGTCATAGACCTAATGGAAAAGAGAAGATTTAGCTGGGTAAAATGAGCAATTGTAAGTAGACAGTGCTATATAATATGATGACTGCAATATATCGAGAGTAAAAATTTTGATGGGAGAACTTCTTTAAATTTGTCATAGTTGTACTTTCAGTTTGAAAGTGCTGTCTAATTTTACTACTGTTCGTTTATACTTCATATTAGTTTGCCTTCTCTGTGTGGGAAAAAAAAAAGAGTGCCATGAGTTTGGCACATTGTGTTGCACGTTAAAACAGGCCCCTTTGCTGTAAGCAATGCCAATTTTCAGCTAGAATATAACTACATACAAAAATTGAAAAGGGACACAGGTCTATAAAGTTCAAACTTTGTTGACCAATTAGATCATGTATATTGCTAGATTATTTATAACCCACAATGCCATGTGTTGTGACTAAAGCATCTAGCCCCTTTTTTTTTACATAAGGTATCTGCCTTTATTACCTCTTGTGGTAGGGCACTCCAAAGTCTGACTGTTCTAACTGTAAAAAACCCTTTCTAATTTAGCTGCAAGGATCACATTTCCTCCACACCTAAGGAATGCCCCTGGTCCTTGGAAGAAATAAGTCATGTGCCAATCCTTTGTACTGACCACGCATATACTTCTACATGTAAATGAAATCTCCTCTGAAGCCTTTTTCCTAAGGCCTCTTTCACACTTCAGTCGTGCGACGTAAGTCAAAATCCGCCAAAGTGTGAAAAAAGCGGATTCGCCATTTTTTTTTTGGTGGATCCGCTTTTTTCCCATTGACTTGCATTAGTGGCGGATTTTGACGGATGGTCGTCCGTTGGATCCGTTTTTTGACTGATCCGCCATAAATTTGGCGTCCTCCATTTTTGGAAAACGTTCAATGCAACGTTTTTTGATGTGTGTCAAAATGGCGGACTATGGCAGATCCGCCACGTCCACCATTTTGTATAATTGTCGCCTATGGGTGGCGGATCCGCAGGCATCCGTTTTTGATGGAATCCGCCAGCGGATCCGTTGCTCCCATAGAAAATACATACAAAATGGCCAGAACACTGTCCGGGGTCTCTCTCTCTCTCCTCCGTGCCAGACATGAGTACCTGCATTTTCCGGGTTGAAAAGTTCATGGTGGATCCGTCAAAAAACGGATCTTTTTGCATCCGTTTTTCACCTTTTCTGGGGGATCCGCTATTTTCACACTTTGGCAGATTTGAGCTGACGCCAAACGACTGAAGTGTGAAAGAGGCCTAAGCTAAACAAGAACAATTTCTCCCATCACCCTCCAAGACAGCATAAGAGGTTGCCTCCCTGACCTAGTAGGGAAAGAAAACAAAAAGATCGCTTCTCTACCTCGTATCCTCAGTGTTCTTCTTGTCCCTAGGGGCATGAAGAGGTCATTCTGATGGTCTGTGGGTAGCAGATACTTGGGCGGAAAGAATACCTGGATTTTGCAGAGCAGTGAGGTTGATTGCTCTATCATCCTCTCCATCTGCTCCTGTGTCCCCGAGGATCGGGACCCCTCCGTTCTTCTGCACCTCCGAGCAGTGCTGATCAGAGGTGGGCTGGAGGCTCCCACAGCTCCCCAGCCTCTCTCCTCCTTCCATACCGGCGTGCAATGAAAGTGCACCGGAAGTGAAGCAGGATGCTGGTCCACTTCAATTCATGTTACTTCTGGTTGCATTCCACTGCGTTTTCTGGCCTTCAAGGCGGAAAAATAGTTATTTGATGAGAGGAGGACACCAATGGCCTTCAGGGAGTCCTCCATATTGGAATCACCAGGGGATTCTTCAGAAAGGAGAGGAGTCGCTGGGTCACTGTCATTTCGCTATAAGTGACCTGACAAGAAGACACCCCCCGTTCCTTTGCTCCGCATCTGCTGAGGCTTGCTAGAACTGGGTCCACTAAGCAATCATGTGGTGGGTACCTCATTTTTGGGAGTAGTATATGGTTATTACCGCCTTCTTCCCTTTCACGGGGACAAGGATCGTACACCAAAAACAAGCATTAAATCTTTATGCCGTAGATGTGCCATTTGTAATAAGCTCCCATAAAAAGCAATTATGTCAGGAGTGCACAGAAAGATTGTGAGGGATGATAAACCATCTCTAGTGAAGGAGTTAAGGGGGATGGTACATCAAGAAATTCAAACTTCCTTAGACACCTTCTCTTAATTGGGTTCTCTGGCATCTCCTGTGATGAGGAAGATCCATTTAGAAGAGAGTTCAAACTCAGAAGAAGCCCATGCATCCGTCCCTAACGGTTGTCTGGAGAAAAAAAAATTAACCCCACTCAAATCTTTGACCAAGCGGTAAAATAGTATTTTTCTTCTGAGAAAATGAAGCAACTTTTGACAGCAGTAAGAAATACAATGGAAGTTGAGGAAGAAAACAAGACCCGAACAGTTCAAGATTAAATGTTTGGGCGAACTAAAAGAAAGATTTGTTAGAAGAAATAGCTAAGGCTTGGTCTGAAATTAAATTCCCAAGATTGAGATCCGGGTTGCAAAGGTGGCTAGAAAAACAACTCTTCCATTTGAGGATTCTTCACAATTTGAAAACTAATGGATTAGAAGATAAATAGCCTTTTGAGGAAAACGTGGAAAGCGCCAGTGGTATCATTAACAAAGAATGGAATATCCAAATTCGTGGCAAGATGTATGTTCAGCTGGTTGAATTAGCTCGAGAGTCACCTGAGCATAGGTACTCTGAGAAAAGATTTACTAGCTTATTTATCTTATGCAGGAGGCTATGGGGTTGCTAGCAGATGCCTCTGCAGAGTCCGGTACCTGCTAGATCCTCATTGTTATCACACACAACAAGACAAACATCCACTAAAAGGAGATCACTACCTGAGATGAAAGTAGTTAGGACAAAATCCTTACGTTCACCACAGACCCAAGTGCCACAGTATAGATTGAAGTGGAAGATGGGATTGCTGGAGCTACCTCAAAGGAGGACAGGGTAGGAACATTTTTCAAACCCAGCGCCAAGATAGACAATGACTCCATGCATGTAGGGGGCAGAATTTCAAATTTCTTTTCCCCGTGGCAGAGGATTTCCTCACACCAAAAAAATCTTGGAATCCATCAGGGAGGGAGGAAAGCTAGAGTTCTCCTCCTCCCATCCACAAAGTCTAAGAGTAACTTTCCTTACATTTTAAAAGTTACAGGAGGTTCTGATGTGGCTCAACTTTGTCATCAGGGAAGTACGAAATACAGGAATCTGAGGGCAATCTCAGTAGAAAAGACATATAATCATGGCCAAAAGTGTTGACATCCTTAACATTGTTTCAGAAAATGAAGTATTTCTCCCAGAAAATTATTGCAATTACACGTTTTGTCATACATATGTTTATTTCTTTTGTATGCATTAGAACACAAAAAAAAAATAGAGTAATAGAGGCAAATTGGACATAATTTCACACATAACCCCCAAAATGTGCCGGATAAAATTGTTGGCACCCTCAACTTAATATTTGGTTGCACACCCTTTGGAATAGCTGCAATCAGTCGCTTCCTATAACCATCAACAAGCTTCTTACACCTCTCAACCGGAATTTTGGACCACTCTCCTTTTGTGAACTGCTCTAGGTCTCTCATATTTGAAGGGTGCTTTCTCCCAACAACAGTTTTAAATTCTCTACAGGTGTACAATAGTATTTAGATTCGGAATCATTGCTGGCCAATTCCAAAAAACTTTCCAGCGCTCTTTCCATCCATTTCTGGGTGCTTCTTGAAGTATGTTTGGGGTCATTGTTCTGCTGGAAGACCCATGACCTGGAACGCAAAACCAGCTTTCTGACACTAGGCACTACATTGCAACCCAAAATCCTTTGGTAATCTTCAGATTCCATGATGACTTGCACACAGTCAAGGCACCAAGCACCAGAGGAAGCAACACATTTCTAAAACATCTTTAAACCTCCACCATATTTGACTGTAGGTACTGTGTTATTTTCTTTGTAGGCCTCATTCCGTTTTCAGTAAACAGTAGAATCATGTGCTTTACTAAAAAGTTCTATCTTGTCACCTGTTTACAACATAATTTCTCAGACGGATTTTGGCATACTCCAAGTACATTTTGGCAAACTGCAGTCTAGATTTTTTATGTCTCTGTGTACGCAGTGGGGTCCTCCTGATTCTCCTGCCATAGCGTTTCATTTAATTCAAATGTTGATTAATAGTTCATGCTGACACTGATGCACCAC
This sequence comes from Oophaga pumilio, assembly GCA_009801035.1. Taxonomy (NCBI): domain Eukaryota; kingdom Metazoa; phylum Chordata; class Amphibia; order Anura; family Dendrobatidae; genus Oophaga; species Oophaga pumilio. The sequence goes on along the minus strand of VIAB01015430.1, from coordinate 41,221 downwards.
GAGACTGCTGGACAGCTTGAATTTCATTGGAACTTGATTGGGGCTGCTTATCTATCAGCCGGACTATCCTGGATTGCAACCTTTCATCAGTTTTCTCTGCTACCCACATCCAGGGAGATTATTTACAGAGCTATGGGTTGTAAACTTCTTGATTATGTTGTGCACTATGGACAAAGGAACATCAAAATCTCTGGAGATGGACTTGTAACTTTGAGGACATGAGAACCAAAATTGTTGAACAATATCAAGAATCTCAGACAGTTGTCTTCTCTTTCTTTTCTCCATGGTTAGTGTGGCACAGAGAGACACACAATCCAAAGATTGAGTCAACTTCTCCCCTTTTTATCTGGTTTCTGATGTGATTTTGATATTGCCAACTCCTGTTACTTGCCACAGGCGAGTTTGAACAAGCATCACGTGCTTGAAACAAAAGTTGTTTACCCACAATTTTGGAAAGGTGCCAACAATTTTGTAGTGCTCATTTTTGGGGTTTTGTGTGAAATTATGTCCAATTTTCCTTTTTTTCAGTTTTTATTTTTTTTGTATTGTTCCAATACACACAAAGGATGTAAACATGCGTATAACAAACCATGTAAGCGCAATAATTTTCTGGGAGAAATACTGGATTTTTCTGGAACAATTTCAAGAGTGCGAACAGCCATGACTGTACATCCGGGCGAGTGGACTTATTTGCGAACCGCCAAAACTCAAAAGGTGGTCAATACTTCTCCCTGAATCTAAAGGACACGTGTGGTAGTGGACGCATTTGCCCATCCCTGGGAATTCAAGTTGGCCTTTTTCCCTCAATGCACGTATTATCAAAAACAGTGTAGAAAAACAGGATAGAGTCAATACAATCCCTGTATCATACTTCTGGCCAAAAGCTGGTGGTTCGAGACACTATACAACCTGAGGTTGCTGGACCCTCTTATCCTCCCTCTTGTCCACAACCTTCTACAACAAGGTCCACATTTCCATCCAGCCCTGCAAAATCTGTGTCTGACTGCTTGATTTCTGAAGCTGAAATCTTAAAGGCAAAAGTTCTGTCACATAGGATCAGAAGAGCAGAAAACAGATAACTAATACCACCTATGGGAAAAGATGGAAGACCTTTATCTCATGGTATGGAGCTGTTTCTCTGGATCCGTTTCATCTAGATATAGCCAGAATCTTGGATTTCCTGTAGAATGGTCTGGGAAGAGGCTTAAAACCTAGTACTCTCTAAGTCTAGGTGTCAGTCTTAAGTTCTTTTTTTCACATTCCCCATGACAGCACCACTAGAGAGAGAGATGATCCACCCACCCCAACGACAGGAAACCCTATTCCATTAAAAAGTGGAGCCTTCTAGTACGCTTCAGTGGTTTCTTGTTCTTGAAGGAGACCCTATGGCTCACTGGTACTGCCAGGGGAGTGAAGATTACCTAGTCCAGGGAGCGACGGACAAGCGGGGTCCCGGGCAGGCGCAGAAGCCGGCATTCGTGGCATCTCCCCAGGAGTTCAACCTGGAGAACCTACAAAGGCAGCCCGTCCGACTTCGGTAGTCCTGCGCCAGGTGGGGCAAGTCAGGGTGGATCCATGAGAAAAACCTTTGTAAATGCCTGTATTGTTTCTTTCATCTGTATGTTTTATAGAACAGGCCTAGGAAAGCGCAATCCAAAACTAAGCACAGGGAATGTACTTTATGCAGGAATAGATTAGGGGTCACCTACACAAAAAGGCTGTATAAAGAGTGCATCGAGAAAATCCTGACAGAAGAATCCCATTCCCTCATCAATAGTATGAGAGACATGATTAGGGTAGAAATCAAATCTCTGAAAGGGATTAAGTCTGGCACCTCAACTAGAGAAGCAAGTGCAAATTCCAGCTTGGAAGAGGAGACAGAAGATGGAGAATTGGCAAATTTGTTAAACAGACACATCATTATCAGTGAAAGTGGGTGGAAGAAATTAGAGAACCAAGATCCGTACAGGATCTGACGTTCGGAGGGCTGGAGGCGAAAAAACAGATGCTTTCCTGTCCACAATAGCATAGCTTCACTAATTAAAAAAAAAAATGGAAAAAACCTGACGAAAAGTGTTTTATTCCAAAACAGGTTAAGAGGAAGTACCCTTTTGATGTAGTGGATTCAGAAATATGGGACAAAGTGCTCAAAGTCGATGTGGCAGTGTGTAAAGTGTATCACAATACAGCACTTCCATTCAATGATGCAGGGCTGCTTAAGGACCCACATGATAAGAAAGCAGACAGCTTTCTGAAAAGGGCTTGGGAATCCAGGGCCGCAGTGTTCAAGCCCAATATAGCAGCCACATGTACAGCAAGATCCCTAAGCGTGTGGCTTGCTCAACTGCAGGAACAAAATTAGGAACAAGTGCCTGGGGGATCAGCTACTTGCTAGCTTGCCAAACAGCAAAGTTGGCATATTTTCTGGCTGATGCCTTGGCGGACACAGTCCGTCTAACAGCGCGGGCCTGTGCTTTTTCAAATTCCACCAGAAGGGCCCTCTAAACTGTGGACTTTAATTCCAAATCCAGGCTCTGCGGTATTCCCTTTGAAGAGGAATACCTCTTCAGGTCATCATTGGATGAGATCCTGGATAAAGCCACGGACTCCAAGAAAGGATTTCATCAGACTAACGCCCCAAAATTCAAGAGATCCTTTCGGCCATCAAGAAAAGGGACCCCTAAACAAAAGGACATGATATATAAGGAGTCCAGAAATAAAGGGAAGACCTCGCAGGGGGATTGTTTTTTGTCAGGGTTTAAACAAAAAAACAGGGAGACAATGACGCCAGTCCCCATGTAGGTGGGAGGCTGAGTCAGTTTCTTCCTGCTAAAGGTACTGTCACACTAGGCGATATCGCTTAAGCGACACCGATTTTATGATGCAGCTGCGACATCGTCAGCAATGTCGCTGTGTGTGACATGTAGCAGCGATGTGGCCCCTACTGTAATGTCACTGATCGTGCACGAACGTTCTGGGCCGCATTTTGATCGTTGGCGAGCCTGAATCGCTGAGTTTGACACCCTTTATGAACGACAAGCGACCTCGTTGGCGACTCATATGTCAGCGGCGCAGGCGGGACTAGGTTTTAACGCCCCTCAGCTCCGATTGGTGGCCACAACATCACCTCAGCAATAGATGAAAATGGAAAACTGCGCCCCCATCCATTGTTCCAGAGCGCTTTGTGGATTACTCCAACATTCTAGTCTAGCAGGACGCAGTATGGAACGATGCTGGAAATTCGTATGAACCACTTGCGCTCGAGAACAATGGAAGGGAGCGCTAATACGTCGTCTTTTATGACGCGGTTATCCAATCACAAAGCGAGAGCTGTGACAAACAGTCATGACATACAATGACCACCAATCTGTGCTGAGGGGCGTGGAAAAGGTTGCGCTCAATCACGCCTATCGAGGTCGGGATCTTTAACAATACATGCTGTGTGACAGGTCCCAACGACCGCCGAGGTCGTTATACAGATCGCTGATGTGTCGTTTATGAGATCTTCCTGTTTGGAAGCTGCTAGCAACCATATAGCGATCACACCCCAACGATCTCGCTAGGTCGTGTCGTTGTCGTGATGCGATCGCTTAGTGTGACAGTACCTTTAGGAAATGATTTCTCTGAGCCCTTGAATATTAGGCACTACAGGGGAGGGGCTAAAACTAAAATTCCTCTCACCCCCCAGAAATCTATGATAATGAAAGATCAGTATTTAGGGGTAAATCAAAACGCCCTAGAGGAGGAAAAAAGGTCACTGTTAGAGAAGGGGCTCTCACTTGCATGCCAAGTGGGGGTGTTGAAAGGGGTCTACAGCCCCATATTATAAAGGAAAAAGCCAGACAAATCATTCAGGGGTGGATCCTCTCTCTCCCCAATGGTGTTGTCGTGGGTTCTGAAAAATCCAATTACTGGTAAGTAATCATAATTTTTTTCACCAGGATTTAGCAAATCATTGGTGGATTCGAAGATTCACGACTGCAGCTTCCCAGGAACACCCAAGAAGTGCCAACATAATCCCACCTTGGGACCTAAATATTGTCCTCAAAGGTCTAAGGATCTTCTTTTGAACCAATAGCTTCAGTGGATTTAAATTAATTGTCCTGGAAGGCAGCTTTTCTTGTAGCCATAACGGCAAGAAGAGTTGGGCTACGTTCACACGATCCAGAAATGGCAGCGCTTTGGACGTAGCATATTTTTGCTGCGTCCAAAACCCTGCGTTCTACTGAGTGCAGGTAAATTCGTACATGTTCACTGAACAGGGCTAATTTACAGCATTCAATACATTTCTATTAATGTAAATTCTGTTGTGGACACCAGCGTCTCCACAATAGAAATTGACATGCTACGCATCCACTATACTGTAACATCTGTCCGCTGCAGTTTTGACGCTGCATAAATACACAGCATCAAAACCGCAGCAATTCCTGATCGCGGGCACATACAGCCTGTAGTTCACTAAGGGTATCAGTCAGAGAACCATATTTTGGGAGATCCTAGGAGATAGAATTGTGTTCCGTCTAGTCCAGGGGTGGGTCATTAATTTTCCTGACTGTTGTGGAGGGCTGAACCAATAGGCTGAACTTAATTCTGCTCAATATTGACATATTCATTACAATTAAAATAATTATATCATTTAATATTGAGCAGTTCTGTATGCTGACATCCTCTATACTGTAGAAGCCCCCACACAGCCTCCTTTATGCAGCGTGAGCCCTCATAGCCTCCCCGTATACAGCGTGAGCCCCACTTAGCCCCTATATACAAACATCCCATACACGAGGAAAAAAGCAGTGCACAGCTGAAGCGATTAAATGAAGTCGTCGCGTCTGCCGTCTCACACGCTGATTGGTGGAAGACGGGGCCAGCAACCTCTCCTTCTCCAATCTATCCGAGGATGCAGATAGTGTTGATAGTGGGCGAGGGAGGGTAGGGTGTGGGCAGGCAGGGTTCAGCCAGTGGGCCCGTTTCAGCCCATCGGTCGTCTCGGTCCGTGAGCCAAACTGGAACAGCCAGAGTACACAGCAGGGGCACATATATAAGATTATCCCAGCACAGGGACATTTTTATTAAGCACATCCAATTGTGTAACTTAATATTATTCCAAGATTCATTGATTAAAATGAACTTTGTTCATGGGACAATCCCTTTAATGAGTCTGGGCTTAGTCTGAATTCACGCGACGATTACATTTTTTCCCCAGTCACGTCCAGATTTGTGGCTGTGATTGCAGTGTATGTGGAATTCTATGCACCCTTTCTAACCATTAGGCACATTCCACACATCCGCGCCTCTTCTCTGCTTACCAAACTGATTTTATGTATTGTGCAGTTGGCGGGTTAGTAGCCCATTTGTAATCTGTTGTGCACATGGGCCAAATATACATTTATGCAAATTCACGTGATGACAGCATCGGCAATGGCTCCCGTTTATTTTCACTACATGACCATAGTGGGAAGAAGCTTGAATCAAGATCTACCAGTTCTCTGAATGTTGATTTCTGTAAAACCCCGCCCACACCACTGATTGGCAGCTTTTTGCCTATGCACAGTGTACACAGAAAGCTGCCAATCCGTGCTGGGGGCAGGGTAATACGGAGGACTACATGAAAGCAGGTGTACTAGTCCTTCAGTGATAATCTCCTGCTCATGAAACAGGGATCGTGTGAAAACTGCAGTAAAGAGCCCAGTGACATTACCAGAATCAGGGTCTCTGCCCCTACATTATGCTGCTCTCAGATTATGTGGGAAAAACCTGGTCACAGATTGCCTTTGAGGCTGTTGCAGTTTTTGTAACATTTATATTTTTAAAGCTTAAGTCATGAGTGAATTTAAAAGGACATCTCAGCTGGATCCACTTATAGTTTTGGGTAAAAAAAAACAAACAAAAAAAAACAAAAAACTATATTCATGTTTTTGGCTTGAGATGTATGTTCATATATCCCAGATTTGTTACAGAAATTTCTGAACCTGTAAATCAGTTCCACTGAGAAAGATGGATTTCTCGATATCCCATAGAGATAAGTCACAAAAAATTATTGTGCACCAGATCTGCCGCATGTAATAGCCAGCAAGGCTTCACATAGGCACAAGCAGCTGTGATTTTGCAATATACTACAGTCTTAGAGCCAGATACATCAAGATTGGCACTGTTCACACCATTCCTGCTGAGAATATGTGGAGTCCGATGCTCATGAAGAGCATCGGTTGAGTGGCGTACACCTCTGTGTGCTCCTCACCACAGATCCTACTCCAGCTCCTGCTGGAATAAGATTTGCGGCATAGTGAATGCCACCGCTGGTCATGAATTTGACATGAAGCAGTTGCCGTGCCACCAGACCCCTGGGACCTGGGCGAAAATTGCCAAGTTGCATAAATTTTAGCATAGCTGCCGTTTGTTGCAAATTATGCAACTTTTCAAAGCTTTTTATATCAGAATTCTGGCGTAAAAGTTTTGATGATTTGGCCTCTATATATTCTTAAGTAGATGTTACATCTATTTAAAAAGTTAATGTGAACTATAACACCCAGAAAAAAATATGGAATTTTTTTTTTACTTGAGGTAGGGTTTGCATGAAAAATTGTATACCAGATATATTATAACAAGTTTTATATCACAGTCCCAACCCTCAAAGGCAAATTTGAAAGAAAAAAAAAAAAGCCCTCAAGAGTCCCACAACTGCAGTCTGTCCGGTCCAAGGTCTACAAACTACATGTCAATGCTACGTTCTCATGGTTTTCCTATGCCATCGCCGAGCTTTGCCAAGGCCAAGCGATCAGCGAGTATGTAATATCGGAATTCAAAGTGTAAAAGGAAAAGACCAAGAAAGGGTAGAAGGCTTTTATTGTGAATAAAAAAACAAATATGACGGAAATGCTGCTGAAGTAGGTACACTGCTCTCTTCCCAGCGCATGCTGAGCCTTACACGGACACAATCTGAGCTCGGAGAACATGGATGCAAGGCCAGAAGCGTAACATCTGTCCGGAGCTGGGACAGACTACTGAAAATACCTAGGTAGGGGCACAGTACCAGCTGTAATGGGCCTGAGCTCTGCTCCTGAAAGGACGGAGTGTTTAAGGTACATTCACATCTCAATGCTCAGCTGCTCCTCTGAGGTATATGGTGGCCTCCCGCTGTAACAGCAGAAATGAAATGGAACACTACAAGGATCGGAGAAAGCAGCAGCAGTGATGGCAGAACCGGCCTTTCTTATTCTGCAGGGATTGTGGAATGAGTGCAGGAGCAGCAACCCACAGCCTGTACCTTAAACAGCTCCAATCACATCTGGCAGGACCGATAATACTTTTATCAAAAACCAGCACAGAGTGGGAGTGGGTCGGCAAGAGGACACGGGCTCAGGGAAGAAACACTGGAGGTCAGGCGGACAGCCATTTTCCCTGCAGTGGAACCCTTTGTGAGTTACACTTTTGGGATTACTTTCTCCAAGAAATCTTTCACTGCCATCATTTCCTGAAAAAAAAAAAAAAAAGTTATGGGATTAAGGGACCATTCACATAACTAAAGGGGGTGTCCACCACTTGAACAATCCACATTTAAATAAAGTAGTCCACCTCGTAAAATAAAAAGCACGGCAGCCCAAGAGCAGGCACTGGCTGGCTGCAGGGCTCACATGGCATAGTGTCATGTGAACCCAGGTACACAAGGCGCCCACATCACTGGAACGACACGAGCACAGGGGGTAAAAGCACTTATTTTTATTTTACAAGGGGGACTATTTAATTTAAATTGGGGTTGACTAGGTAGTGGAGAACCCCTTTTAAACCTACAGACATTTAGCAAAATATGGTGTCCACTGAATTGAAGTATATATTGGTCATAATGTGCAACTGTGTTCTCCCATAGAAGTCATTCTTCCAGATTAGAATACCTTTCTGAGGCATTATAAGTCACTTATACCATGACTAAGACCGCAAGAGGTTGAAACGCATTGGTTGTTATGGGGACCCCATCCTTCCTTTCCTTTGTTCATTTGTATTTTTGATACATACATTTTAAAATGTCTTGAATAAAATAATTGATTTTATTGGATTACACGCTGGAGATATTTTTCCTCTTCCATATCACATACTTGCAGTCACATGACTGCAAACACCAGCAAATCTTCACAATGCGCATTGCAAGTGAGAAGGATTCACAAATCTGCAATCCCAGAGTGACTGCAGACTTGTCATTTTAGACCGGCCAACCCCTTTTAAGAGTAAAATAACCTTACTACGGGGCACACAAGGCTTACCTCCTGACTGGTGTTGTGCATGACTCCAGGATATGATTTGAACTGAACCTTTGTGGGGGTCACCACAGTTTTCAGCTTTTCGGAGGTGAGAGTTCCAAAGCGAACTGGAATCATAGGATCCGCTTCCCCGTGACACTGCAGGATGGAGATGTCCTTATTTACACCACATGAAGCCTGCCAATAAGAAAAAAAATACTAAGTATTTCTACAGTACAAGAAAACCATAATAGAGACATTCCAGCTTTCTTGTAACATTAGTTTCCTTCTTTCACCCATTTTTTATTATGGAGTGATATTTTCTGCATATAAAACAATAGAACCCTAAATTCTTTAAATATGATCCTTATTCCAGTCTTTATGGTCTTAAAATAGTAGCCTTACTTTTAATTTTGCCTTAAAGGGATTTCCACAACTTACAACAGATTGGTGGAGTGTGACGCGCAGCACCGTGACACATCACTGAAAATCTGTCTCAGCCCCACATCAGATTACACAGCAAAAACCTTCTAACAGATTCCCTTTAAGACCAGCCACCATACATTTTGTACATAGCTGTGCTGTTCCAGCTCCATACATTGCTTACATCCGACCTCCTCAGGAGCAGGAAACAGACTGAAATTTATTGGTGACCAAAGATCAGTTGTCCAAGGACTAGCTAAAGCAATTTTCAAGAGGAAAGTGCTAGGGGTTTTGACTAACCCGACCCCCTCCTGAAACACTACACTCTTTGCTCTAGTAGCCAACCACTACCATAAGCCATGAAGATTTGCTTTCCTTTCTTACGCTATGTTCACATGTTGCGCTTTTGCTGTGTTTTTTCGCTATGCAAATTTTAAGCTGCGTTTTACAGTACCAGCAAAAGCTAGGAGATTTCAGAAACCTCATGCACAGTTTTTTTTTCTTGATTGAATTAGAAGACTGCTGCGGTTTTGCAAACTGCAGCATGTCACTTTCATGCTATGTGCACACGTTCAGGAATATGTGCAGAAATTTCCTGAGGAAAATCGGACTTTTTCCCAGGAAATCCGGATGCGTTTTTTGCACGTTTTTCATGGGTCTTTTGCGCGGATTTTACGCCTTTTTTCCTGAACATGCTAGGTCAATAATATAGCGGTAAATCCGCAGATTTACCGCAAAGTTAATTAACATGCTGCGTTTTTTTCCGCACCATGTGCACAAAAATTGCAGAATTCATTCTAAATAATAGGATGCTTCATGCATGCGGAAAAAACGTGAAAAATCCTGAACGTGTGCACATAGCCTCAGCGTTTTTTTGAAAGCAATGAGTAAGTGCAAAAATGTAGCAAAAAACGCAGGAATCAGGTTTTGCTGCTTTTTTGGTGAAAAAACTTAATGAAGTTGAACCCTGTTTTTTGTTGTTTTTTATTTTTTTTTGGGGGGTGGGAGTTTACCAGAATACAAAAGAGACCATAAGGGTAGATTTCCACTGGGTGTATTGGCGGCACTTTGGACGCAGCGGAAACCCGGCTCCGCCAAAAGTGCTGCCCCCTTTGTACACGTGGTGATACAAATCACCGCATCCAATACATAGACAGGGTTATTTATCTTGTAGAGACGGAGCGTCTCCGCAAGATACCGTATATACTCATGTATAAGCCGACTCCCCTAATTTTGCC
>VIAB01015428.1:46506-57574 GCA_009801035.1 Oophaga pumilio | reverse complement strand
AAATTGTGCTGATGTAAAGTAGACATGTGGGAAATGTTATGTAGGATATATTTTATGTGACACATTTTTCTTTTTTTAAGGGCATAAAAATTCAAAGTTGAAAATTGCGTAATTTTCAAAATTTGCCACATTTCCATTTTTTTCATAAAAACAAGTTATATCAAAGAAATTTTACCACTATCATGAAATACAATATGTCTTGGGAAAACAATCTCAGAATCGCCAAGATCCGTTGAAACGTTCCAGAGTTATAACCTCATAAAGGGAAAGTGGTCGGAATTGTAAAAATTGGCACGTTCATTAACATGCGAACAACCCTTGGGAGTAAGGGGTTAAAGATATCAGTGGGTATGTATACAGTACTTAAACGTGGTTATCCAGCAAGGGGGTAGTGGAAATGCACACAGTACTTAAACAAGGGAATCCAGCAATAAGTTGTTCACACGTGGGTACGGCACTTGTTTGTGGGAGTCCAATAATACGTAGAAAAAGAGTTGACAGGGGAAGGTCTCTAAAAGGTACCTATAGGACTGACAAGACCCGCACCACAGCCCAACAGATGTGGTCCAGAAGATATGAATTTACACTTCCTACTGACCGCAGCAGCTTCTGAGACGAGAGGAAGCAGCCAAGTATTCTGGTCAATAAATAGGCAACCCCGGTCAGGATCCAGGAGAACACAGATAATGGCAGGCAGCAGAAGGAAGCGAGGCAGACCACCGAGTAACGAGCAGCAGTGGCAGGGAGTTCACCAGCACTACGGGCAGGAGCTCTGGAGCCAACAGCACAAAATACTCAGGCAAAGAGGAGCACATGACCTGGACAGACAGGAAGTTCCATGAAAGGGCGAGATACAAGACTCCATATTGGATAAGGGCAAACTGGCACAAAGGAAAGTTCGGAATCCTTACACACCCTTTCTATCTGATATAATCAATACCCTAAAGATGTTATTAATATATGATAAACTTGAGACAGAAAGACACAAAGAAAAGTCAACAAAAAAATTCTTTAACAAATGGAAAACTTTCATTTATAGCTATACACAACTAGAAATTTCACATATGATGAAGACATTTCATCACACCTCATGGTATAACATGGAAGAAATCAAAAGGTACAATTGGTATATTAAAAATATAATTAGTCAGACAAAAGCATATATTTACCCTTACACAGACCCATATGGGACATTTTGAATAAACATGCGTAAATATATAATCTTTTGTTTTGTTTGCTTACTTTGCTGTTTGTTTTCTCTCACCGCCTATGGTTATGAAGCGTTAAAGATTGGAAAATGTAATAGTTTAAAGTTAATTGTTAAGACAAAAATAAAGAAAATGATGGGAGGTTTGTGACATTTATGTATAATGATGTGGATTGGTGCACTGGTTGCATTAATGTATGTCTTGAAAACCTGTGAACATAACTTGTTTGATCTGTTGGATTTGTCTCAAAATAAAGATTGTTATAAAAAAAAAAAATGTCATGAGCCCTAAAATGGTACCAATAAAAACGTAAAAAATAAGCCCTCACATGAATGTCAGCCAAAATATTGAAAAATTATATCTATCAATGTCTGGCGATGCAAAAATTAGTTTTGGAAAAAAAATATCTTAATGTGTGACCGCAGCAAAGAGCAAAACCCAATACAAATCTGGTATTGCTGGAATCGCGCCGACCCGAAGAACAGTCGTCTAATCACTTATAACACACGAGGAATTAAGTAAAAATAAATAAAACCAATTCCTCACCTGCTGTTGATTTGTTCATTTCAACTCTTAAAGATAGTACAGCACGGCGCATATTTATCCTGCACTCTATGCTGAGCGCTTACACCTGGGTTACCGTGTAAATATCTGAAATACATGATTCAGACAGTACCCCCGGCAGAAGATTTCCTGTTATGTTTAGGTAGCTGAGGAGAAATAGCAAAAACGGTAACACACCAGAGAGGCTGGAACCTATTGGATTGCAGTAACCTGAACTAACCACACAATTAGAGGTAGCCGTGGAGCGTTCCTACATTGATCTTAGACGCCTCGTCACAGCCTGAGGGATAACTACACCTAAAGGCAGAAAGATGAAAGCTATCTGCCCCGGAGCAGATCCCCAAAGAAAATAGGAAGCCTCCAAACATGTAATGGCAGTTAGACAGGAAAAGAGCACGGACACAGACAGAAAATAGAATGAGCAAACGCTGGGGCCCAATCTGTCTAGACAGAAAAGTACAGGAAAGAATTCTGACTGCAATCCAACAAAAAACCCTAAAAAATACCAACACTTCTGATTGCCAAAAACCTGAGATCACACGATCTCATCCACCTAAATCAGATCTCTGGTGTAACAAAACCAAGCCGCAGCCACTGAAAAAACAGGAAAAAGCAAATGAACAAATAACAGTGGCTACAGATAAACTGAGAGGAGCACAGGCCCCAGGAGGGGACCCGGCTGACCTCCACAAAAGTGCAGAAAACTATGCAAAAAGCAAGCACAAAAAGAAAAGCAGAAAATATCTTATCTAAAAGCAGCAGATGCAGGCAAGACTCCAGCAAACTTCCAAATGAACCAGGAACCACAACTGAGACAAGAACAATTGATCACCGGCGACCATCATGGGAGGGAACCTCCCTTATATCAGTCCAGTCAGTGATCCCAGATTGCCATTCCTCGCTGGAAGGTTCAGTACTGTCTGTAACCACCAGAGGGAGCCTCTGCTCAGAAACCATCTCTAGCACATTCACAACGATTTCCTATAATGCGGTAGATGGAGGCACTGGACGCTGTATGATCTGTGATCCTGCGGGTCATCCAATTCATAATCATGCTGTGGTTATATAGGGATGGGATTGATTGTTCCTCCTTTTATGGATGTTAATATTCTTATGTAATTTAGGTAGTTGTTTTTCTTTCCGTTTGTAAAGTGGTGACTTCTGTACAAGGTCCGGTTTGTGATAATACGCATGCGTGGCTTGAGGACGTTCCCTAGGCAACCATGTTGGTTGCGGACGCCTGGTGCTGCTGGCCCGCTACGGGGACGCTGCTGGTTGAGACATCACGTGAGGGTGTCTCTTCCGGTGACCTAGCGCGCCTGCGTGTGCATTGCATCTCTGGGACTTCCTGTTACTCGTGCATGGATTCACTGGGAGTCTCCTGTTAGTGACATCTTTAGCGTCCTGGATCAATGCTAAAGCTAATGTGATAGGTGAGTGTGGTGACACTATTCTAGAAGCCAGGTGATCATTGGTTATTTACCCTCCTTGGCGCCTTTTATTTAGTAATCCATTGGGTCCAGCATATGACGCTTTCTATTTAACCTGGCTATGACTCATGTGATTGGATAAGGGTTTCCATGGGGATGTAAAAGCGTTGTTTTTAAGTATATGTAACATGATTGGAAATACAGTAATGTGGATATTTTTATAAGTGATTATACATACTTTGTATGATGAGATGTTTACACATGTCTGATGTCTGTTATTCATATTTTTCTGTATATGTTTTAATTGTGGGTGCAGCTCCACACTACTTAAGCAAGCTCTGTGTATGTTGGTGTATACTTGATAAAGACCAGTGACTGGTCGAAACTTCGTGTTTTTTATGGCTGAATAAAAAAAAATTTCTACTTCTACTTCTTTACACCTGGTTGGAGCGCTGTTCTTTCAATTTTTCACTGTGATCCTGCGGTGTCCGTCTTTTTATTAAGAGTGCATAAAAGTGCCGTCCACCAGTTTTGTGCACTTCTGAAAAAAGGACACGGCTGAACAGAAGCCAGATAGAGTCCACAGTAAAGCTGTTGCCTTATAATAGTGAATAGATCCCTCGGTGGTTTCATTTGTCAAGTCAGACAAGTCAGATTTAGATGGAAACCCCAATAAGTGACCATCGTAAAGCGCTGGATAAATATGATCCCAAACGTTATCTAAAAAGTTCCCAATAAAAGCTTCAACTAAATCCACAAAAAATGCAAGTCCCCACTCAGGTCCATCGTCTATCAATGGAAATATAGGGGATTCCATGTTACTGGTAGTACAAAGGTGCTGGAAAGGCAAATTGTTCCTCGCTACCACCACCCTCCCCCCCCCCCAAATAAAGTCAGCAAATTCTGTGCGCCCAAATCCAAATGTACCCCTCCCTTTTGAGCCCCCACAGTGTGCCTAAACCACAGTAAGTGTCTACATTTTTGGCATATCTACAGCGATGGGAGCCTGTCTAATTTACGAGTGCATGAGCTGGGCACAATGTAGAGGCACTACAAGGTACTGCTCATTACAACAACAGTTTGAAATATTCAGTCAGCAAAATCCACTGCTGATTGTTTCTGGGACCCATGGAGTCAAAATAGTCACGCCTGTAGATAAATTCCCCAAGGGGTATAATTTCCAAAATGAGGTCACTTGAGGAGGGATTCTGCTCTTCTTGCACTTAGGGGCTCTGTATATGGAGTCCGCAAACTATTATAGAAAATTCGGCCATCCAAAATACAGCGACACTCAGGAGGGATGGATCACTATCTGCAAATAGCACTCTGTCCCTCCAGAGTCTCACCGTGTGGCTAAGCAGCACTGTACAGCCACATTTTGGTAACCTTTTTCCCCATTTCCCAGTGTGAAAGTGTAAAATCGGGGGCTCAAACAGAATTTTGGTGGTAATAATGTAATTATTTTTTTCTTCATTGCCCAATGTTATAAAATTCTGTGACCCACCTGTGGTCTCAATATGTTCACTGCACCCCTAGGTGAATTCATTGAGAGGTGTAGTTTGCAAAATGGGGTCTCTTATGGGGGATTCTGTTGTTCTGAAACCTCAGGGCCTCAGTCAATGTGACACGGTACGCTCAAACCACTCCAGCAAAATGTGAATTCCAATATGGCCCTTCTTCCCTTCTGAACTTTGCACTGTGTCTCAAAAGTAGTTGTTTACAACAACATATAAGGTATCGGCGTAATTGAAGAGAAACTGCACAACAATTTTTGGGGTCCATTTTCTCCTGCTATCCTTGTGAAAATAAATTTTAGGGCTAAAAATATTTTATGAGAAAAAAGTGTTTTTTTTTTATTTTCATGGCTCGATGTTATAAACTTCTGTGAAGCATCTGGGGGTTCAAGGTGCTAACCACACGTCGATACATTCCATGAGGGGTCTACTTTCCAAAATGGTGTCACTTGAAGGGAGGGGGTTTCCACTGTTTAGGCACATCGCTCTTCAAATGTGACATGGCATCCACCAATTAGTCCAGCAAATTCTGCATTCAAATAGACAAATGTCGCTCCTTCCCTTCCAAGCCCTACCGTGTGTGAAACAGTGGTTTTCCCCCACATTTGGGGTATCTGTATGCTCAGGAGAAATTGCACAACAAATTTTGGGGTTCATTTTTTCCTGTTACCCTTGAAAAAATAAAAAAAATAAATGTGGGTCTAAGGTAAAATTTTTGAGACAAAAAGTTAAATTTTAATTTTTTTCCTTACACATTCCAAAACTTCCTGTGAAGCACCTGAAGGGTTAATAAACTTCTTGATTGTGGTTTTGAGCACATTAATTGGTGCAGTTTTTAGAATGGTGTCACTTTTGGGTATTTTCTGCTATCTAGGCCCCACCCCTCAAAGATATGTTAAATGTGATGTTGTCTTTAAAAAATGGCTTTGTAACTTTTGTTGGAAAAATGAGAAAAATCACTGGTCAACTTTTAACTCTTATAACTTATAAAAAAATTATGCTTCAAAAATTGTGCTGATGTAAAGTATACATGTGGGACATGTTATTTATTAACAATTTTGTGTGATAAGTCTTTGATTTAAGGTCATAAAAAAAGTTTGAAAAATAACTAAATTTGACAAATTTTTATTTTTTTCACAAATAAATGAAAGTCACATCGAAGAAATTTTACCACTATCATTAAGTACAATATGTCACAAAAAAAAACAATCAGTGGGATCCGTTGAAATATCTCAGTTATTACCACATAAATGACACTGGTCATAATTATAAAAATTGGCCTAGACATTAACATTTAAACAGCCTTGGGGGTAAAGGGGTTAAAACAGGATTTCTCTGTATGATATCACGCCCCAAAAAAATATGAACTCCAAAAACCCCAATGTAGAATTAGATTAAAAGAAATTATGGCACAATATAGTTAAGTGACTTTTAATGACATTTTACAGCAGGTAAATAATGCAAGGAAACATTAACATAACTCTATTCTAGATCTCTTCATATCCATGTGATCAATCTAATATCAGATTTAAAACATATTGAAAAAAATTAGTGATGAGTGAGTATACTCGTTGCTCGGGTTTTCCTGAGAACACTCGGGTGATCTCCGAGTATTTGGAAGTGCTCGGAGATTTAGTTTCTGTTGCCCTAGCAGCATGATTTGCGGCTACTTGACAGCCTGAATACATGTGGAGATTCTTTAACAAACAGGCATTCCTCACATGTATTCAAGCTGTCCAGCAGCCATAAATCATGCAGCTGCGGCAACAGAAACTAAATCTCCGAGCACTTTAAAATACTCGGAGATCACCCGAGCGTGCTCGGTAAAACACGCTCATCACTAAAAAAAAAATCCATGTGAATCCACAAAAACACAAAGTATATATTACATGTAACAGTTCATAGATTTTACTTCTGTGTAATAGGAAAGGAGTTCTGGTCCATGAGCTCTCCAACCTTCTCCTGGAGGACAGCAACCAATTCAGCTAAGACAAAAACGTGAGTTTCATCCAAGTCCTGAATAATAAACTTGGTTCCTAAAGCATTAGTTTCATCCAAGTACAATAAGAACTGTTTCATAGCTGGATCACTGCAAATACAAACATTAGAGGGTACACTGGTCACACAAACAGCAGGTTTTTGCACATTAGTCAGTGAAAGTTTAATAATTCACAAAAAATACACAAAGCAAAATAGTCCAAGAGCCAAAAAACGTCGGCACTTTAGCTGTTGTGAAACTACAACTTGCATCAGTTTTTCATGGTGGAAGTTGTAGTTTTAAGTGCTGCAGTTACACGTGGTCAAAATTGTTGTACCCCTCGTTTAACCTCCAGAGCTTTTTTCGGTTTTGCGTTTTCATTTTTCGCTCCCCTTTTTTCCTGAGCCTTAACTTTTTTATTTTTCCGTCAGTATGGCCATGTGAGGGCTTATTTTTAGCGGGACGAGTGGTACTTTTGAATGACATCATTGGTTTTAACATGTCGTGTACTCGAAAACAGGAAAAAAAATTCCAAGTGTGGTGAAATTGCAAAAAAGTGCAATCCCAGGCTTGTTCTTTTCTTGGTTCACTAAATACTAAAACTGACCTGCCTTTTTGATTCTCCAGGTCATTATGAGTTCACAGACACCAAACTTGTCTAGGTTCTTTTTTATCTAATTGGTGAAAAAAAATTCTAAAGTTTGCTAAAATAAAAAAAATTGCGCCATTTTCCGAGACCCGTAGCGTCTCCATTTTTCGTGATCTGGGATTGGGTGAGGGTTTATTTTTTGCGTGCTGAGCTTATGTTTTTAATGATAACATTTGGTGCAGATCTGTTCTTTTGATCGCCCGTTATTGCATTCTAATGCAATGTCGATGCGACAAAAAAAAAAACGTAATTCTGGCGTTTCGATTAATTTTCTCGCTACGCCATTTAGCAAACAGGTTAAACCTTTTTCTTATTGATATATCGGACGATTTTGAACGCGGCGATACCTAATATGTGTATGTGTGATTTTTTTTTTTATTGTTTTATTTTGAATGGGGTGAGAGGGGGGTGATTTAAACTTTAAACTATTTTTTTTTTGTTACTTTTGGCATGCTTCAATAGCCTAGGAGGCTAGAAGCTGCCATAGCTTGATCGCCTCTGCTACATACATCAGAGCGACTGTATGCAGTAGAATTACTGCATTGCTATGAGCGCCGACCACAGAGTGGCGCTCATAGCAATCCGGCATTAACAACCATAGAGGTCTAAAGGAGACCTCTTGTTGTTATGCAGACGCACTGATGACCCCCGATCACCTGTTGGGGGTCAGCGGTGCGCATATTTCGGTCCCGATGGCCGGAAGCATGCGTTAAATGCCGCTGTCAGCGTTTGACAGCGGCATTTAACTAGTTAATAGGCGCAGACGGATCGTGATTCCACCTGCGCCTATTGCGGGCACATGCCAGCTGTACAAAACAGCTGACATGTCTCAGCTTTGATGCGGGCTCACTGCCGGAGCCCTCATCAAAGCGGGGGTACTATTCCGTCCAACGGCAGTAAGAGGTTAATGACAGAAAAACCCACAATGGTGACAGAAATAACTTGAATCTAACAAAAGTAATAAATCAAAAATATATAAAAATGATCAAATGAAAGTCAGACAGACAGAAATTATTTATTATTATTATTACTACACATTTATATAGCGCCATTTATTCCATGGCGCTTTACATATGAAAAGGGAAAATATAGACAGGTACAATAAACGTGTGCTAGACAAGGGACACACAAGTACAGAAGGAGAGAGGACCCTGCCCGCGAGAAATGATGGTACCCTTAACTTAATATTTTGTTGCACAACATTTTGAGGCAATCAATGCAATCAAACGATTCCTGTAACTGTCAATCAGACTTCTGCACCTCTCAACAGGGATTTTGGCCCACTACTCAAAAGCAAACTGCACCAGTTGTCTCGTGTTTGAAGGTTGCCTTTTCCAGATGGCATGTTTCAGCTCTTTCCAAAGATTCTCAACAGGATTTATTTAGGTCAGGGCTCATAGAAGGCCACTTCAGAATTGTCCATAAGCCATTCTTGGGTGTTTTTAGCTGTGTGTTTTGGGTCACTATCCTGTTGCAAGACGCATGACCTGCGACTGAGACCAAACTTTCTGACACTGGGCACCATATTTCTCTTTAGAATCCCTTGATAGTCTTGAGATTTCATTATACCCTGCACAGATTGTAGACACACTGTGCCAGATGCAGCAAAGCAGCCCCAGAACATAACAGAGCCTCCTCCATGCTTCACAGTAGGGACAGTGTTTTTTTCTTGATATGCTTCATTTCTCCGTCTGTGAACATAGAGCTGATGTGCCTTGCCAAAAAGTTCCATTTTTGTCTCATCTGTCTAATAGGACATTCTCCCAGAAGCTTTGTGGCTTATCATGTAGGTTGGCAAATTTCAGTCTGGCTTTTTTATGATTTTTTTTCAAACAATGGTGTTGTCCTTGGTCATCTCCCATGAAGTCCACTTTGGCGATCTGACACTGATGTTCTTTGAGCTTGAAATTCATCTTTAATCGGTTTAGAAGTTTTTCTGGGATCTTTTGTTACCATTCATATTATCCGTCTCTTTGATTCATCATCAATTTTCCTCCTGCGGCCACGTCCAGGGAGGCTGGTTACAGTCCCATGGAGCATAATTTCTGAATAATATGTGCAACTGTAGTCACAGGAACATCAAGCTGCTTAGAGATGAGATGGTCTTATAACTTGTACCTTTAACACGTTTATCTATAATTTTCTTTCTAATCTCCTCAGACAACTCTTTCCTTCGCCTCCTCTGGTTCATGTTGAGTGTGATACACACCATGTCACCAAACAGCACAGTGAGTATCTGTAGCCTTCTATACAGACCAACTCACTGATTCCAAAATTGTAGACACCTGTGACGCTAATTAGTAAACACACCTTCATTTAACATGTCCATTTTGTCACAATATTTTCAGGGATACCATCATTTCTGTCCATGCCTATTTCATGAGCTTTATTTTTTTTAATTTCTGTGGAAGCATGGTTGAAAAGCAAAGTCTAACTTTTATTTGTTCATTTTCATAGATTTTTTATTTATTATTACTTTTGTCAGATTTAAGTTATTTCTGTGACCATTGCGGGTTTTTCTGTCATTAAACAAGGGATGCCAACAATTTTAACCTGACCAGGAAGGATCCAACCGGATCCAACCGAGCATTAACGATCCGGTTTCAAAAGGTTTAGTTGACTATGCTGTACAATACAAAAAAAAAAAATTACAAACCAGCTGGACATTTGCCCAAAGGACACCATTTCCTTTTACACTTCTGTCCATTATGATATATGGTCCTGTATATAAACAAAAGCCTTTCTATATTTACACACAACCTGATGTGGACATAGATAATGCAACATAAAAGTAATTGCAAAACAGATTGAACAAACAAGTTTTCTCATGGCTACAACCCCTGTCCCATCTGCCCTACGAAGACATATGTATATTCTCCTCTCCATGAATATTTTTAAAGGTAGTACTCAGGGCCACCATCAGGGCATTTGTGCCCTTACTACTGAATGGGGCCCGGTGAGCAGAAGTACAGAGGGGGAACCCAAACCTGACCCGCACTTGTACTTCTGCTCACCGGGCCACATTGTGCAATAATGTGCTGTGCGAAATGCACACCTCAGCTGGGAAGTTTCCCGGAACTAAACGGCCATCTAACCTGAATGGCTGCGACGCTCCAGCGGTCTCTGCCTTCCCTGAAGGTCTGGTCAGGTGACCAAGTGTATGCGATGACGTCATTGCAAATGCACCGGCATGTACGATGATACTAGAAGCAGAGTAGCGCCTGCAGGGGACAGTCTGTGAGGCAATTATGAAAAACTTTTTTTTCCCCTTTATAAAATGAATTAAAACGGGTGATGGTGGGTGGGAGGGTCTAAAATGATGAAGTGGGCGAAGGGTTACAACAAATGATTGAAAGGGTAGGGGGGAGATGGGGCAATCATCACTGCAGTGGCGAGGCCAGTGTGGCATGATTAGTACATGAGCATCAACCCAACTAATGAATACGGAACATGTATATCAGTGTCTCTTGCTGCATAAGCCATATAGGCAAAAAAAAAAAAACTCGACACCTCCGTACACTGGAAATTTCAGCTTGACTAAGCATTCCTACAAATGATGAATTGAGGGTGGAGGCAGTAAATAATGATGTATTGAGACTGGGGGATGAGGGACAACAAGTGATCAATTGGGATGGGGCAGTAAATAATGATAAATAGAAAGTGGGGGAGAGTAAATGATGTATTGAATGAGGGGGAAAACAGTTGACAATGGATTGAGGGAGGGG
>VIAB01015426.1:49656-61002 GCA_009801035.1 Oophaga pumilio | reverse complement strand
CTTTTATTCTGCACTGCAACCACAGCTATGTCTGTGACTGCAATACACTCTATATGCTTCTATGCACATTCGGGGGATACATACCAACCCTCACATCCAATGCTCCTCACTGCCTCACATATCCCCCCTCTTCAAACTTGTGGGGTTGAATATTTGTCACAATACAGGGGGCCCATGACAGATCATACTCATTTCAACGCTACTTCCCCGCCCTATGTTCCACCGAATAACTAAAATTTTGTAGGGACAGGAACCATCTGGTGACCTGAGCATTCCTCTCCTACACATTACTCATCCAGGTGAGGGGTAAATGGTCCGTTATCAAATGAAGCTGATGCCTGGGTAATTAGTAGCATAGGGACTCCAAGGCTCACTTAATCGCCATGTACTCCTTCTCCATCACGCTTTAATATTTTTCTACCGGGGTCAGTTTCCTGCTCAAGTAGGTGACTGGATGTCCATCCCCGTTCATCTCTTGTCACAGTACCTCTCCTAGGCCTACCTCTGGGGCATCTGTTTGCACAATAAAGGTTGGGGCTTATGAGGACCGGCTATCCACACAATGCCGACTTCAGGGACAGGAATGCTTTCACTGCGATAACCGACTTCTAACCCTTTAACAGATCGGTAAGGGATACTGATCTCTCAGCAAAATTGGGTATAAACCGGCGGTAGTACCCAATGATGCTGATGAATGCCCTCACCTGTTTTGTACTTAAAGGCTTGGGCCAGTTTTGGATGGCTTCAATCTTATTTATTTGGGGTTAGAAAACTGCGAGCCAATCATGTATTCTAAAAACCAGGCTTCTAGAGTCAGATCGCACATTTCCTTGGTTTCGCTGTTAATCCCATGATTCTGAGAGAATCCTGCACTGCTTGTACCTGGGACAGGTGGGTATTCCAGTTGACAATGTCATCTAAATATGCAGATGCATACTTCCGATGAGGCTCTAACACTATGTCCATTAGCCTCTGGAATGTGGCGGCCACCCCATGTAATCCAAAAGGCAAGACCACATAGTGATAGAGACCTTCTGGTGTTATAAATGTGGACTTTTGCCGATTCTGTTAGTGGTGCCTGCCTGTAAACTTTGGTGAGATCGAGCGTGGTGAAGTACTGGGCCTCCCCCAGTCTCTCAATTAGCTCGTCCACCCTGGGTATTGGATACAGGTAAAACTTTGATACCTCATTCAATTTTCTGAAGCCAATACAGAACCGTAATGACCCGTTTGGCTTTGGAATTAATACAATAGGGCTAGCCCACTCATTTCGGGATTCCTTGATGACTCCTAACAGGAGCACTTGCTTTACCTTGGCCACTATGGTTTGCCTCTGAGCCTCTGGCACTCGGTATGGTTTTATCCGTAATCTTACCTGAGGTTCCGTGACAATGTCATGCCGGACCATTGAGGTCCGAAATGGCAGTTCTGAGAATACGTCCGAATTCAGTTGTACCAAAACCCAAGCCTCTTGTCTCTGCTGTTTTGTGAGAGCATCATTTATTTTAACATCATCCCCGGCCGCATCCCTGGATGGTGACAGAGAATTTTCTGATGGTACGACCAGAGTCGCTTCCATAACCAATCATTTCTGGTCCTTCCAGGCTTTTAACAGGTTCACATGCTACAGTTGTTCCGGTTTTCTCTTTCTGGACTGGTACACTCTATAATTCACTTCTCCCACATTTCCCCGTTTCTCATATGGCCCTTGTCCCTTGGCCATGAATTTACTCTCTGCTGTGCGTACTAGTACCAACACCAGGTCCCCTTTAACCGCTTAACGACCGCCGATATGCCTTTTAACGGTGGCAGTTTAGGGCACTTAAACCACAATGCCATTAATTAACTGCGCTGAGGAAAAATTGTATAGCGCCCCCAGATTCGGATTTTCTCTGGGGTCTCGGCTGCTGGCGGTAGCCGAGAACCCAGAGAACATGATTCAGTCGGATTTTACCGACCCCGGGGTTGTGATCGCCATTATTAACCGTAAAACTGTGACAGCAAAAAAAAAAGATCTGCCATTTAATTTCTCTCTCCTCTGATGTGATCGCACATCAGAGGAGAGAGAAATAGTGTCCCAAGGGTTACCTCCCGGTACCTCCGGAGTCCAGCCATGCCCCATGCAGTTCCCTGGCCCGCTGAATTCTTCTTCCAGTCAAAAAATAGAGGGCGCACGCGCAGTGCGCCAGCCGTGATCTGCCGGCCGGCACCCAGCAACAATAGGAAGATTTTTCCTTATGGCTCATTTTGGTCACTGTGAAAAACGTTATCACAGTGATAAAAATGAAAATATTGTAAATAAACACCCCTTCATCACCCCCTTTGAATATGGGAGGAAGGAGTCGGTGCAACTCTAGCAGCTCCACCAGCAGCACAACATCCTTTGGTGCGCAGGCCATATGTAGTGCAGGCCTGATCAAGGAGGTCAGGGGACAAAACTCTTCCCACAAAAGGAAAGAAAGAAAACAAATTTGAATTGTGATATACTACTGCAATGCTAAAGCACCTTGAAAATGTGAGTGGTCATCTCAGTCTGTAAATAATAATCAAAAGATTCAAATGATATGGGGAAGTGTTTTACTTGCATAGTTAGTGTGACTTAGAATTGATTGATCTTTGATATAGCAGCATTTTTTTAATCTTCTCGAAGTGCTAACATGGAGGCAGTTTATTAACTCTTTGTCCTACTTTTGCTATTTAAAAAAAATCTGAACCCAATACTTGAGTGCTTCCTGGATTGTGTGATGTGCAAACCATCATTTTTTTAATTATGAGAAAAAGTCTCTCCACAGCCATTTTCTGTAATAGCACCTGCAGACTGCCAAAGCATTGTCTGGTAGCAACATGCAGAACCACTACCCATGAGATGTCAACATGAACGACTCACCACTACAGAGACCTGACCTTTCAGATGCTATTGAGCCTCCTCCATATGCGGCATCACCTGCTCCGGGGCTGATCGCAGGACACACAATATTTCCTTTAAACAATCTTTTAGCTGTAAGTCATCTGCTCAGAGTATATTCAGGGCCAAAACTTTCATCCTCTATTGAAGTTGACTTCTCATCACTCCTGTTTTTTCTCTGGTTTTGTCCACCACAGAATCATAGTCATTTTGTATTCACATGTGGGGTAAATAGTGTGCCCCCCTTGCCCGATTTACACCTTCCACTGCTCCTTACATCACCATATACATAGCCAGCAATACAGCTTGCCATTAGAATTGTGTCCTCCATCTCCTCCAGTCCCATGTTATCGAAGTACAAAAGTTGATTGTTCATCTCTTCAAATAAATCAACCTGAAGTTGTTCTAGAAAGGTTTCCTTAGCTACCGGGTGCTGTAGGTTAGAGGTTAAGGAGAAGAACAGAAACAGGTGTCATTGATGGATTTTAAATTACGCTATGTACAACATTAAGTGTTATGGTGGCGGAGGAGGTTTATTAAGAAAAAAATCCTTTAGCGTTAGTCAATTGTTGATTTTAAAGTGTGTTTAGGATCATTATGCATGTATATAAGCTGTCCTTTGTTTAACTTCAGCTTTTTACAGATGGTGTTATTTTTGCATCAAGATTTATAGAAATTTTATTAAATCCATTATACCTTTTAGCTGTGAAATACTCCCCGGGCCATTGACTGCAACAACACTCCAAAGCATGATTTATCCAACCTTATGCTTAATGATTGGATAGATGTTCTTTTCCTTAAAGTCTGTGCCCTTTTTTCTCTACACATACCTCCGCACAAACCTTGATAATTGTGGCCAAACAGTTTTATTTTAACTTCATCGGTCCACCGGACTTGTTTCCAAAATGCATCAGGCTTGCATAGATGTTCCTCTTGCATACTTGTGAAGTTGATTTTTATGGTGAGGATGCAGGAGAGATTTTTTTCTGATGACTCTTCCATGAAGGCCATATTTGTACAGGTGTCTCTTAACAGTTGAACAATGTACCACAACTATAGAGCCTGCTAAATCTTTGTGAAGGTATTTTGCAGTAAAGAGTGTTCGGATTTACCTCTTTAGCAATCTTATGAGCAACCTAATTTTGCTTGGTCTTCCAGACCATATCTTGACCTCACTGTTCCTGTTAATTGCAATTTCTTAATTACATTTCAAACTCAGGAAACGGCAACTTGAAAACACTTTAGTCTTTTCTTATAGCCTTCTCCTGCTTTGTGGGCTACGTTGTTATTAAGCTAGGAAATTTGCATCACCTGGCATTTTCTAACTATGATAATGAACAAGCCATAACCCTCACAGGCTAATAAAGGTCTGAAACCTTGGTCAAAGTTATCTGAGCACACAAATCTCCAAGGGTGTCTAAACATTTTCTTAGGCCTATTTTCCTTTTTGCAATTTTTGAAATGTAAAAAATTACAATATAAATATTTTTTGCCTAAAATACAAAGGAAATGTGTCCTCTTTAACTGTATCCCTTTAAGAGATCATTTAATATTCAACTTGCTTAACTTTTCACCATGACAGTAATTTTTACCATGGGTGCCCAAACTTTTACATGCCAGTGTAAATGCAGATATTTTTGTGTTTAGTGCTCATGCTTGATACTGAAAAAATCTAAATATTTTGACAACTTTGTTTTCATTTTTTATTATGTGAATATCATTAACGTGTATTGATTTTGTGATTTCCATAATTCCACTACTTTTCACTCTTGGTGTTGCAATTGAATGTTGAGAAGTGTATTTTTTTCCTGTTTAAATTCTATCCCTTTTAACAGTAATTCCGTAACCTCATAAATTACGTTGCTTGGTAGGTACATGCATGGAAAGTAATTTACTGCAACAACCAGCAGTATTGTTATCATGCCTATGAATGTTAAATGTCACTAGTAAAACAGTTGCAAAACCGTAACTTGTTAATATGATCAATTGCAAAATAGCTAAATATTGTTTCACAACCAAAAACAAATATGAAGCAACTGCAAATTGGACAATTAAAACAGGTATTCCAAATGTAAGATATGTTTTTTTTTTAAATACTCTAAAGAAATTGCATTTCCCCTGAGGAAGCCACAGATGTAGCTGGCGATACATGTGGGGTCTGCTCCTCCACAAATTATCTACTGCAAAAATGGCTCGAAATAGGAATTTTACGTCTTAAATACCCCAATACCAGCAAGTTTGAACCTTGATATTTTTTCACAAATATTTTTCATTTGCTAGCATGGTTTTCTTGCTCTTAATAGTTTTTCCATTTTTTGTTTCTTATTCTCCCTTATGTATTTTCTTTTGGGATAATCACTTTACGGGTTAAACAGTTTGGAAGTCCACAACCAGCTGCGTTTTTTGAATTTCAGTCACAGCTGCTATCCCTTAAATACTGAGATGATGTTGTGAATAGGGTTATTTAGCTTTTCACTGTCTTCATATTGTGCGTTTTTTTTGCGCATCTATGAGTTCATGATTTTAACCATTCAGAAAGAGCATATATTAATGTTCTGTTTTCTCATGAATCTTTATATGAATTTTTTCTGCTGGTATTATATGCTAATATACTGCCATTTGGATTTTTGTGAGTTTCTGTGGCAGTAGGTTATTGCCATATCAAGGGCATAACCAGCTATTGAGCCTGCTTTGTTTTTTTAAATGTTTTTATGAGTCTGTCTTATTACATGTGATTTGCTGTCATTTACATTAATAAAGTTCAAATTTTATATATTTTCCTGGGAGTTCCCCATTTTTTAGCATGCATCTCTTTCTCTTCTATTTTCTCTTCTAGGTCTTATAGGTACATCATAGGTCACCTCACCGTGTTTGATGCGGGCTCCGGCGTTAAGCCCACATATTTACCATCTGCATGTGCCCCTATAAGCCGTGGGTGGAATCGTGATCCACCAATGGCTGTTAAAATGTTAAATGCCACTGTCAATCCTGATAGCGGCATTTAACATGACTGCAACGTAAGCGCGTCACAAGACCTGCCCATCGGTGCCCATGTCACATGATCATGGGATGCTGATGGGTTGACATGACATTTTAGCAAACATAGTGCCTCCCTACTAACTCTCTTTCACCTCTCTAATCCATCCTAAACTCTGCTACCCAACTAATCCAGCTGTTTCCCTGCTATTCCCTGGCCTCTGCTTTCTGTCAATCCCTTCACTGTCTCCCTATTGCCCAGAAACTCCAGTTTAAGAACTCAACCTTGGCATACAAAGCCATCTACAACCTGTCTCATCCATACATCTGTGACCTAGTCGTCAGGTACTTATCTGCACGCCAAATCCGATCCTCACAAGACTCCTCTTCCCATAATCGCATACAAGTCTTTTCCCGTGCATCCCACTTACTCTGGAACTCTATACCCCAACATATTAGACTCTCACCTACCGTGAAAACCTTCAAAAATAACCTGAAGACCTACCTTTTCCATCAAGCGCGCAACCTGCAGTAACCCTCGTTCCACCATACAGTTGCACGATCAGCTCTATCCTCACCTACTGTATCCTCACCCATCCCATGTAAATTATGAGCCTTCACGGGCAGGGTCTTCTTTCATGCTGTTCCAGTCGGTGACTCGTTTTGTTCAAAATTATTTTACCTGTTTTTTGTTATGTATACCTCTTTTCACATGTAAAAGTGCCATGGAATAACTGGTGCTATAATAATAAATAATAATAATAAACAAACAATCTGCTGCCATCAATGCCAATGACCCACGTTCCACCAGGCATCTACTCTTTGTCCATCATGTCATCTGTTTTGTGATACAGCTTCTGAAGTGACTGTTATTGCTGGGCCTACAGTGCAAGACTTCTCTTTTCCTGCCACTCCATATGTTTTGACCATGTCATTACTCTCTCTGCTACTGCCTCCACACCGCTATGCAAGTCACAATTTTCCTGGCTCCTCACAGTTTTTTTATAATCCTCCACTCTACTGCTGCTGGCCTCAATCTATTTATCTACTCTGCAACTTCTGCTTCTGCCACTACACAGTCTCGCAAGCTACATATCACCTGGCTTCCCACTGTGTAGTTTTGTAGTTCTACATAATACTTATGCTGGGAAACATACTCACTTGATGATACACAAATATCCAAAAATAGAGCTAATTTTTAAAGGCTTGCTTCTTTACTTTTAAAACAGCTTGCTTGTTCCTGCTCCCTTAAACAGAGATCCTTTTTGGACAGCTTGATAAAAAAGGTTTTTGTAATTGTTAATTATTTGGAGAATAGCAAACTATCACTTGTTCTTCTAGAAAAGTAAAAAGCTCTTGATGCTCCTCAGACATAATATGTTCATTACTCTGCGTGAAAAAGTTATGGCATTTTCCATTTGCACAGCAATTGTATAAACTGCAGTAACACAGGCATCTGCCTTCAAGAAGGAGTATTTTTTGGACCATTTTTACATATTAAGCAGCCTACTACTGGTTATGCCCTGTTTTCCACTATCCAGATAAGATGAGGTCACCTTACAATAATAGGGCAATAAGGCTGTGTTTGCATTTACCCCTTAACGACAGCCAATATGCCTTTTAACAGCGGCAGTTAAGGGTACCTATTCCTCAGTGCTGCTTTTTAACAGCGCTGAGAAATAAGTGTATAGCACCCACCAGCGTCAGAAACTCTCCGGGGTCTCGGTAACCTGGCAACAATGGGAAATTTTCCCTATTGGTTCATTTTGATCACAGTGATCAAAATAAAAAAAAAAAAATTAAATCAAACCCCCTTTATCACTCCGGTAGGTAAAAATAATAAAATAAAAAAAGTATTTATTTCCATTTTAAATTAGGGTTAGGGTTGGGGTTAGAGGTAAGGTTTGGGTTGGGACATGGGTTAGTGTTGGGGCTAGGGCTAGGTTTAGGGTTGGGCTAGGGTTAAATAGGGTTGGAGTTGAATTAAGGTTGGGACTAGGGTTAGGGTTGGGGCTAGGGTTAGGGATGGGGCTAGGGTTAGGATTGGGGATAGGGTTGGGGTTAGGGTTGTGTTGGGGATAGGGTGTTGGGGTTACGGTTGGGATTACGTTTAGGGTTGGGAATAGGGTCAGGGTTGTGTTATGGTTAGGGTTGTGGTTAGGGTTATGGTTAGGGTTGGGATTAGTGTTATGGGTGTGTTAGGATTTAGGTTGAAGTTAGAATTTGGGGTTCCACTGTTTATGTACATCATGGGGTCTCCAAACGATGCACAGCGAATACCATTGATTAAAACCAATTTTGCTTTCAAAAAGTCAAATGGTGCTCCTGCCCTTCTGAACTCTGCCGTGCGCCCAAACAGTGGCTTTCCCATACATATGGGGTATTGGCATACTCAGCAGAAATTGCACAACAAATTTTGTGGCCCATTTTCTCTTAATATCCTTGTGAAAATGAGAAAAAATGGTTCCGAAATAAATTTTTGGCGAAAAAAATTAAAATGTTATTTTTTTCCATCCTCATTGCTTTGGTTCTCGCGAAGCAGCTGAAGGGTTAATAAATGTCTTGAATATGGTTTTTCGTACCTTAAGGGGTGCAGTTTGTAGAATTGTGTCACTTTTGGGTAATTTCTGTTATATTGACCCTCCAAACTCACTTCAAATGTAAGGTGGTCCCTAAAAATGGTTTTATAAACTGTGTTGGAAAAATTAGAAATCGCTGGTCAAATTTTAACCTTTATAACTTCCTAACAAAAACATATGTTTTCAAAATTGTGCTGATGTAAAGTTGACATGTGGGAAATGTTATTTATTAACTATTTTGTGTGACACCACTCTCTGATTTAAGGATACAAAAATAAAAATTTTTAAATTTCAAAATTTTCAAAAATGTAGCCAAATTTCCGTTTTTTTTTTTATAAATAAAAGCAAGATATATCAAATAAATTTTACCACTAACATGAAGTACAAAATGTATCGAAAAAACAATCTCAGAATCAGTGGGATACATTGAATCATTTCAGAGCTATAACTTCATAAAGTGACAGTGGTCAGAATTGTAAAAATTGGCTTGGTCATAAAGTACCAAATTGGCTCTGTCACTAAGGGGTTAAAGGGTTCTAACAGGAAAACCAAAAAACTGAACTGAAGTAGACTTGAATGATATGCATGATGCAAAAGCATGTTCACACTGGCCATAAAATCAAACAAAACCAAAGGAAAAAACAATGTGTGCATATACCCTAGGGTTTAGTAAAGTGCTCTGAGACCTCAGAGTGTTATTCACATATTTTCTGGAAAATTAGAGGCTTTTCAGAATTGCAATTTTTGGCAAATGTATGTAAAATTTTATAACAGTGGTGAATGTAAATATCAAATGATCTGCCCAACTCTACTCTTTAACCATTTTTGTTCACCTTTGTTTGCATTACTTCACTTGCTTATTTGTAAAAAGAAAACAAATCATATTAAAAAAGCAACTATACAATCGAAGCACTATGTAAGTGTTCTTGTCCCTATTATTCTAATAAAGTGAATATATAGCCACGGGCAGTGCTTGCTAGCATCATTTTACTAACGTCCACAATAAGGTCAATCAAGCACCATCCATGGCTAGGACTAATGGTGGGTTTCAGTAAAAATGGCGCTGGTGGCACTGAACAATCATTGCATATGGAGCCGCTGACACCATGATCCTGAAGAGCTCAATCTGCTCAAACACCGACCGCAGCTAGGATGACACCGGAGATAAACTTTAAATAAAGAAGAAAAGACACCCATAAACAGTAGAGTGGATAGAACAAAGCTGAAGTCTCTACCCACTGTCCTGACAAAAGGCCTGACCTGATGCACGAAGATATAAATACTGTATAATGAAACGTCAAACACAGATTAAAGAGAGTCTTCAAAATGGATTCCTTCACCTTAGAAATCATTTTAATCAGTTTGATTGCACCAACATGGCCCTGTCTGTACTTTACATGGTAAAATGCTGCTGACAGATTCTCCCTAAGTATCGAAATAGAGGAAAAAATAACTTTGTAGTTATTTGTGACTGATGTGCTTGAAATCTGCAGTGGCTAATCAAAGTTATATACCTCTATACTTGGAGAACATTTACTTAGAATATATAATATTGGGTATGTTGTCAGCATTATTTGGAGTATACCTCAGAAAATGTCCTTCTCCATCTGTCAGATAAAGTATCATGTTAACCATGCTTGAAATGCTTGTAACTAAACTGCAGATCAATGCCATTCTAAAAAAACAGTATTGTGTTAACTTGAGGTTTCCTAAACTTCCATTCTCACTGAAATACAGTTATTGTGCTGTAAAAATCACAAGTAACACACACACAAAGCACAAGAATGTAAAATGTAAAATCATACATATACAGATATAATTGACAAGTTGTGAGGTCAGAATGTAATTTCAGCCTATATGCTAATTACATCCCTCACAATATTGTGGGAGAATTGTTCTGATTTTTTAAATAGAATATACAGCAAATAGTGCATCAATTTCTGCAATAAACCTTCAAGTCTGCTAAAATCTTCTATGTGGTATATAAATGGTATTTCCCAAAACCTGCTCAAGTTTTGCAACATGTGAATATGACCTAGATGTATAAGTGTTTTTTTTTTTAATTTGTAATATGCTGTTCTTACACAATTATTTTTTCATTTGGTACATCTTTAGACCAATATTAATCTACTGTATTATCTTAAATGCATGTAAATTTTTGTCCTTCCTCAAAACTTGCAGCTTTAAAAATAATGTTTGAAAATGAGTTTCATTCAAAAATTTGCACAGCTCGACTTTTATTGTTTTTTCTGAGCATTCAGATTTTATTTGGGCTGTACCCAGAAAAAGACAGATAAAACATATATAGACTCTACCATGAGACTGTTAGAACAAGCTCACTGATAGACACTCTAGATCTTCACTAAACTCATTCTGCAGCTAGCAATAGGCAGTACAACTCAGGTTATAGAAGGCAAATTGTGCAGAATATTTATTGAAACTCAAATTCAAAACTTATTTTCAACTCAAATACATCCATTTAAGTAAAAAAAAAGTCCTAGAGTGAGCAATCCCTTTAACACCATGCATCATTTAATGCAGAAATAATGCAGGCTCAAAAAAATAATTTCTATTTTCAACCCTAACACTTCCAGGCATTACTGCCCTAGCAATGCTACATCTACTGCTCAGTCCCCTTTCTCGTAGGACTAGATTTTACAATACAGACAATAAAAGCTTGTGTCTAATTTTTAAGGTGAAAATGATAGAATATGGATCACTAGAGGACTAAAATAAAAAAAAACATATCAGAGAAAGAAACAGCCTTACGAACACCAAGTCAGATTACAAATGCACTAGGATCATGCAGCAGACCCCCGTGATAAAGGCGGAGACTAAGGTTAAGCGATACTTTCCGATATTGCAAAAAAAATCGGATTGGATTGG
>VIAB01015426.1:13963-24514 GCA_009801035.1 Oophaga pumilio | reverse complement strand
ATTATCAGGGTCTGCACATGAAACAAAAAAAGATTGTTTCCAAAAACGGGGCTTGAAATTGGTACTCAGCACAACTGCCAATATTGCCCATGGTAACCCATGGGGTGTGCGGAGTTAATTGCGGTCTGCTTACCCATGTGGGATAGGATATACTGCCAGGTGCGTGCCCCGACGCACGTTTCGCTTGTCAGGCTTCCTCGGGGGGCAGTGTCGAGACTCACTCTTGTTTCCTAGTGTGAGACTTACTCTAATGTGAAATAAAATTTTTTGTGTACATCCTTTTTTTAGGTTTATTAGTCTAGCATAGAAGGTTTCAAAGAAGCAAATGAAATACGCATTATTTTTACTTTGGCAAATTAATCAATTCTATCAACTACTATCTAGGTGCTATGTACAAAACTTGAATAATATGTGAAACTTTTTGTATAAATAGAAACCAACAGTGGGATCTACAAATATAAGAAATATAATTAATTAAAATATTTAGGGCAGATGCAGACAAGTGTATATTTTGGGCAGAGTGCAATAAGACAAAACATCACATAGAACTCTGACCAATGTTAGTCTATGGGACCATGCAAGTCAATGAGTGCATGGAAAACATTGGATTGCACTTTGCCGCAAAATTGTAAAATCTATTAAGACATCTCTGGAGAGGGGACCTATCATCCTCATTAAGAACAAATGGAATTAATTATAACTCTGGAAGTAAAAAACTAATTATTACTTGACAAGTGAGAAAGAGCTGGAACTTCAACCTCCATTGAAGTACGACCTCCTGCCTTGAACAGGTAATTACAAGGAATCTGATGAGAACCAGCCAAAAAGGCTAGGATTCGTATACTCAGAGACAGAAAAGTATACTACCGGGGCAAGAGCTTCCTCTGTTCAAAGTATTTGTCTCAGATGCTATGCAGCTAGTGGTCAGTGATGAATATTTGGGTTTGTATCAATCCGATATTTATGAGAGATATATTTTCAGCATCGAAGTGAAGGAACACACATAAGTTATTCAATCACATCACTGTAAGGCCATTCTAATGCCTTCAACTTAGCATCTATCAGATGGATGATGCTATACAGGCCATGGTTCATCTCTATACAAAGGTAAAATCATGATAGGAGACATGAGGACACTATCTCCTTCCTGGGACGAATATATCCTGAAAGCTGAGCATGATTTCTGTGACCTCACAGAATGGAGAAGAAGGAGAAACATTTTCTCCATCTTCTCTTCACACTATGCGTCATTTGCAAAATTGTTTTGATTTTCTCAGATGAAAATAATTACGTGCCACTGCACCTGCCATTAGTATTTTGGATCCACTCATTGTTTGGCTAATAAGCTCAAATTCTAATGCGAAATACCATACTAATCAAAATTTTACTATGTTTAATACACAAAACACATCTCAAATATAATCTAACAGAATGAAATTAGTTTAGAGACCCGAAACCACTACACAGGTTTTGGAGCTTTTTAAATTGGTTATTATTAGAGTTAAGTGAATATCTTCGGTTCCCCGCTTATTCGGCAAGCTATAGCGCTTGCCAAATAAGCTACAGAGGAAACCCGGCTTCCTGGATCCCGCCGGCTAAACAGCTGATCGCCGGCACAGCTGCATGTGTAGCGGCTGTGTCACTGTCACAGCACATGCATGGACAGGTGTGAAACTTTTCCAAAATGGGGACACTTTGAGATTTTTTTCTGCTGACAAACTATTCCAAGCATATCTGAATTTCAAAATTCAGATAGCAGCTTAAGACCACATATTGGCTATTGCTTCATTTGTAAAAAAAATTGTGTTTTATGCTGGGGGGCTCACTTTCTCCTACTTCTCCTTGTGAAAATGAAAAATGTTTCAGTAGAAAGATTTAATTTTTAAATTTTGAATCAAAATGTTATACATTTTGGAGAAGATTCTCCACTTCTAAAAGGTCATTATACCCCTACATAAATTCCTTGAGGGATTCCAAAATTCTATGGTTTCGGCTGTTTTGTCACTTTTAGGGCACTAAAATTATGACATGGGGTACTCAATCAATTTTAGCAAAAAATGTGCTCCAAATGTCAAACAGCATACCTTCCTTTCTGAGCCTTGCCATGTGCCAAACAGAAGTTACTAACCACATATTGCCATTGATGTACTCAGGAGTAGAGCTGAGAGAATTTGTTCGGATTTTGGCCACAAATCTGATTTTGACATATTCGGGCCATATTCGAAAACTATTCGTACCGAATGTATGTCTTATTATTGGTTGCGAACATATTCGGTAATTTCTACTCCCATTGACTCTAATGTGTTCGACAAATATTGCAAAAAACAATATTTGATTCCGATCGTATTTGGAACCGAATCTGAACAAATTCACTCATCTCTGCTCAGGAGACATTACTTTACAAATTGAGTTCTCCACATTCCTGTTTCAAATGTTAGTGAAAGAGGAAAAGATGTGGCTTAAACAAAATTTTCTTGGAAGAAATGTAATTTTTCATTTTCTGGTCCTAATGTTATAACCTTTTATGAAGCACCTATGAGTCCGAAAAAAAAGTGTTGCACCCCAAGATGAGTTCCTTGAGGGGTGTAGTTAGCAAAATGGGCTTACCTACAGTTGGTTTCTGCTGCTTGGGCACCTTTGGGGCTCTGCAATTATAACATGATGTCTACAATCTATTCAAGACAAAATTGCCCAACAAAAATCAAGTATCATGTGTTCTTTTCTGAGTCATGCCATGTGCCCATACACTAGTTTCTGAATAAAAATAGGGTATTCACATATTCAAGTACTCAGGACAAATTGACTTAAAATTTGTGAGGTCCACTTTGTCCAACTACCCTTGTGAAATGGGAAATAAATGTGGCTAAAACAACATATTTGTGGAGATAACATAATTTTTCATTTTCTCATCTCAATGTTATAAACTTTTTTGAAGCACTGATTAAAGATAGTAGTTTTCAATATGGAGTCACTCATAGGGAGAGTTTCTGCTGTTTTCGCAGCTTGGTGGCCATGCATGCAAATTTGACATGGCATCCACAACCTATTCAAACCAACATTGCTCTCCAAAATTCATTCCAAAGTTGTTATCATATAAAGTAACATATCATATTTGAAAAATAGGGCTCTGTTAGGAAGATGACAAGAGGTCTATGTGGCAAAGGGTTAAGATACTGTTTGTACTATTGTTTACAGTAGGTAGATCTTGTGAGACTATTAGTTTTTTGAGAGCATAATATTTGACACAGTATGTCTAGGTGGCATTAAACGTTTATATGTTTTTTTCTAGGGGCACAGTGTCTGAAGCAATTATAATTACAGACCAAAGCATCCTAGCACTATTTGCTGGCGGAAGAGAATATAGTGCCTCTATATACAGGTGTAACAATATGTTTCAGCATTATTTTAGGGCACACCTCGAGTGTAATGTTTAATGGTCACTATTGCTTAAAAAAGTTATATCACAATGTTTTTTAGATTTACAGTGCTTGCGAAAGTATTCGGCACCCTGGAACTTTTCAACTTTTTCCACATATCATGCTTCAAACATAAAGATACCAAATGTTAATTTTTGGTGAAGAATCAACAACAAGTGGGACACAATTGTGTAGTTGAACAAAATTATTGGTTATTTTAATTGTTTGTGGAAATA
Organism: Oophaga pumilio; assembly: GCA_009801035.1. NCBI lineage: Eukaryota > Metazoa > Chordata > Amphibia > Anura > Dendrobatidae > Oophaga > Oophaga pumilio. The sequence continues at coordinate 20,862 of VIAB01015426.1, read as the reverse complement.
CAAAAACTGAAAAGTGGGGCGTGCAATATTATTCGGCCCCTTTCACTTAATACTTTGTTGCGCCACCTTTTGCTGCGAATACAGCTGCAAGTCGCTTGGGGTATGTCTCTATCAGTTTTGTCCATCGAGAGACTGAAATTCTTGCCCATTCTTCCTTGCCACACAGCTCGAGCTCAGCGAGGTTGGATGGAGATCGTTTGTGAAAGTAGAGACATGGATAGACAAAAGGACCAAGGTAGCAACTTTCAGTATTTTCACTTCAGTGATGGAATCACAGCTACACTACTACTGTGTAATACCTTCAGTGCTGCTGCTGCTACTATCTCATGTGCTACAAACAAGAGCATGAATCCATGTTCTCTGTGTGCTATGTATGATAGATATTTTAGCAACTAGTATTCCTATTAGTCACCCACTAGTTCTGAGACAACTGATACTTTGAGCCTGCAAGGGTCAAATTGGTAGAAATGGCAGCATACAATTCATATAATGGTCAGTAATAACACTATTCCTCATGAACTCACACACTAAATCCTATTCTGAACTCTTACCCTAAAGAAAGAGACCTCAGAGAACATGATTTGATCGGATTTTACCAACCCCGGTGTTGCGATCTCCACAAAAAAGTCAGATTTTCCCATTTAATTTCTCTCTCCTCTGATGTGATTGCACATCAGAGGAGAGAGAAATGGGGTCCACCGATTCCTCCCCGGTACCTCTGGTGTCTCTACATCTCACTGTGAAGTCCACCTGCTGCTGGCATGTTCTTCCAGGAAGAAAATGGTGGGCGCATATACAGTGCGCCTACCAAGATATGCAGGCCGGCACCTGGCAACAATAGAAAATGTTTCCTATTGGTTCATTTTGATCACTGTGATAGACTCTCACAGTGATCAAAATAAAAAATTAGTAAGTTAAACCCCCTTTAATCACCCCCTTAGTTAGGTAACAATAAAATAAAAAAAAGTATTTATTTCCATTTTTCCATTAGGGTTAGATTTAGGCTAAAGTTAGGGTTAGGGTTGGAAAAAAGTTAGGGTTGGAAGTTAGGGTTGGGCTAGGGTGGTGGTTATAGTTGGGATTACAGTTAGGGCTGGGATTAGGGTTAGGTTTGTGGTTAGGGTTATGGTTAGGGTTGTGATTAGGGTTAGGGTTGGATTTAGAATTTGGGGGGTTTCTACTCTTTAGGTACATAAGGGGGTCTCCAAACATGACATGGTGCCACCTTTGATTCCAGCCAAATTTGCATTCAAAAAGTCAAACGGTGCTCCCTCCCTTCGGAGCCCTGCCATGTGCCCATACGGTGGCTTTACCCCACAAACAGGGTATTGGCGTACTCATGAGAAATTGTACAACAAATTTTGTGGTCTATTCTCTCCTGATACTCTTGTGAAAATAAAAAAAATAGTTGCAAAGTAAATTTTTTGTGAAAAAAGTAAAATGTTCAATATTTCTTCCACATTGCTTTAGTTCTTGTGAAGCACCTGAAGGGTTAATAAACTTCTTGAATGTGGTTTTGAGCACCTTGAGCGGTGCAGTTTTTAGAATGGTGTCTCTTTTGGGAATTTTATGTTATTTTGACCCCCCAAACTCACTTCAAATGTGAGGTGGTCCCTAAACAAATGATTTTGTAAATTTTGTTGGAAAAATGTGAAATTGCTGGTTCAATTTTAACTCTTATAACGTCCTAACAAAAAAAATTATGTTTCCAAAATTGTGCTGATGTAAAGTAGACATGTGGTAGATGTTATTTTGCAACTATTCTGTGTGACACCACTCTCTGATTTAAGGGTATAAACATTAAAAGTTTGAAAGTTTTAAAGTTTTCAAATATTTTGCCAAATTTCTGTTTTTTTCATAAATAAATTCAGAATATAAAAGAACGTTTACCACTGTCATGAAGCATAATATGTTACGAAAGAATATTCTCAGAATCAGTGGGATACGTTGAAGCATTCTAGAGCTATGACCTCGTAAAATGACAGTGATCAGAATTGTAATAATTGGCTTTGTCATTAAGTACCAAATTGACTCTGTCACTAAGGGGTTAAAGAAGTTGTCTGAGATTTTTAAAATCAGGGAATGTGCATCTGTTGTCATTCAAATGTCTACTGCAGCCAATTTCTAGTCTCAGTGGTCGTATCTGATGCATGCAAAGGTCACATGAATAATTTATGTTATACCATTGCAGTAGGAATGATAGGATCCACAGAAGCGGCGAAGATGGAATGGTAGCCAAATAAATATGTTAGGAATGCCTATTTTATCTTAACACCATTTTTGTTGTATTGTATTATTCTCAAATTAATTTAAGGACTATGCACAAACAAAGATGAGACTTTAGTATAGGGACCAATCTAAAAGGGGTAGCCTTGTTTTTTGCAGATGGGCATACACACATCAACCAAACATGTGCTAAGAACCTCAAATTATTGCATATGCAGCAGTAATTAACTTCATGATTTACTATTTGCAGGTTGTTTATATATAGAATAAGTATCACCTGAAGCCACAGTGTACTGGCCCCAGGGAATTCATTAATACAATCAGTAGTGCTGGCCAGTAGCTATATTTTTTAGCATATTCAGCTTTAAGCTTTTTAGATTTAAATTATTCATGCAGGCGCAGTTTCAGAGTACATAAGGCTAAGAAGACTTTGTCATTGCTCTAAACACTTTACTTAGGATTACTTTTGCATTCATGAGTTGAGTTTAGTTTTAGTAACAAATAATGCTTGGTTCTGCATCTTATATGTGTGGTGAACTTTGCTTTTGTGCTTTATTCATGTTGTGGTCCAATTACTATATTTATGCCAAGCGTTTCGCTCTGGTTTTACATTTTATATGCTAATCTTTGTTCTGATATGGTATTTTTGTTACTGAAAACATATATGAATGGACCTTGATTCTGTCACCATATTTATGTTCTAATAGGTGTTTATTTTGGTCCTGGTATCAAGACATGGACACTAAATTTGGTTTTGGTACTTTACCTATGTTATGAAGTTGTATTTTTTATTGTATGGATGTTATGACCTCGGTTCTGAATATATTAGCATGAAAAAATTAATAAAATTATATTTTGTTGCTGCAGGTGACTATACTGCATTGCACTAATACAAAGCACTCTTAGAAAAAAGTGGAATGCCCTATGAACAAATCCTATTGATTTTTGGCTTTCAATTGGAAAAGAAAAGATCTTCACATTTTACATTTTTATTCCGATGCACTTTATAAACTATGAAATTCTGCTGGTCTTTTTACCAACAAAAAAAAAGCTTTTTACTTGCAAGCAATGAAAAGCAATGCCAGTGAGGTTGAAATACAGGGTTGTATGTGATCCAGCTCTTCTAACACTGACAGTTTGTCTTCACAATGGTATCTCTAAGTTTCAGTACCTTGACTCATTATCTGAATTCATAAATGCTGCCAGTATTCGGCTTTGTGAACAGCATTTACTGATGGACTACTACACAGTGATTGACTGAATCTTTTTGTTAACTATGGCAGCCCATATTGGTGAAAGAACATGCATAAAAGGTTTAGTATTGTTTTATCTTCCATTTAAAAGGATTATGAACCAGCAGAAATAAAAGTTTCCTTTTTGCTCTTCTATTTTCGTGGGTAAATTGTATTCAAACATAATGACAATTTGAAGTTGACCTTTCCTTTCCTGCATTGTGATATTCAGGCAATCCCTGCATGTTATCTATCTGGTGGCAAATACATGACAAAGAATGCCAACAAGTAAAATTCTAAATATTAGCAATTAAAATGGTAATTATTCTAGTTTGAAAGGATATGAGATTGCATAAAATTTTCTTTCTATTGATCATGTAAAAACTTCTCAGCTTAAGAGCATAAAGATGAAAAAAAATCTTTAAAGTAGGGATGATAAATAATAATAAAGTAAAATATTGTAATATGGTTTACCGTAATTTGTTTGCATTCTCCCTTTTATTTGAATACATGATTTAAGACAAACACCCATGGAAGATTTAATGTCTAGAGAAGCTTGATTGCTACTTAAATGAAAACCATGAAAATATAGTGAAATTGATGACTGTATATCTCCAGCTATTGCAAAACTTTATTTCCCTGCATTGGCAAATGATATCATCAAATGTTAGGAGTTATAGTTTTGCCAATGTATCTTTAGTTCAAACACAGGGAAAGAGCATAAATTCTTCTTTACTGAATATTGTTCAGGGTGATTCATTTGCTTGGACATACTTTTGGTTCATGGGAAAGAGAGTGCAATGAACCTCAGCAACAGTGATGAGAAATATCTTTGCTTTGAGTTGTCTCTCCGACCTAACACCCCACCTGTTGTTTCCACTGCGAGATAAACTTGCTGCACGCCTTTCTGTCCGTGGGTAGTTTATCTGTGGTGCTTTCATTTCACTCCTACTATATTCCGTCTTCATTTGTTTATAATGTACCGCTACAGTTTGGAGGCATGTGTTTTCATTGTGAAAATTATTGGAAAACCGAGTCCTCAACACTTTTATGACAAATGACGGACATAGCACATCATGAGTTGGTGTCAGTTCCCGAATCATGATGTGCTATGCTCGCCATGGCTCTAAATTGTCACTGTGTGTAAACACATAGTGAAAATTATGTGCTGACAGCTGTCAGTGAAGAGCGGCACGGGAAGAGGTGCGAGGACCCATGTCATTGTTCCCAGATCTCAGATGGCTGTGATCAGTCAGTCAAGCTGACTGACCGATCACAGCATGATCACACAGGAGGTGACAAAATATCAGCACTTCCTGACAAATCAGTGCAGAAGCTCGGCGCTGCCAGTGGCTGAGCTCCTGAAATAGCAGCCAGGGATGGTGCCAGCACCACCTCTGGATGTTTAAACCCTCAAGTGCTGCGATCAAGAGTGATTGTATCATCATGAAGGAAGCAAGGAGAGGGCTCCTTCTGCCTTCAGATCGGCTCCCCTGTGAAGTCATCGCAGGGGCACGATCGATTACATGGTAACCCAGAGTTGTCATGACAGCCCCCTGGTCACGAAGCTATGGAAAGATTCTTAGGCAATGCTCAAAGCATGATCTATGAAGCTCCTGTACTGGTAGCAGCATTGCAATGCATTATACCTGAGATCAATGTGAAAAAAGTTAACGTTCTGTTGAAGGACTAAGAAAAAAAGTAAAAAAAAATTGCAAAAACATAAAAAGGGAAAAATATTTTTTGCAAAATAAAAAATATTTCATTAATAAGTGCACACTTTTATGTAAAAACAGAACGAAAAAAGTACACATATTTGGAATTGCTGCGTCCGTAACGACCTGATGTATAAAAGTGTCACAATAGTTAACCCTTATAGTGAATGCTGTAAAATAAAAACTGTCAAACTATGATTTTTAATCATATCACTGAAAAAAGTGGAATAATACGTGATAAAAAAGTTGAATGTAATGAAATGGCATCGCCGAAACCATCATTGTGTCCCGAACAAAAACACGTCACCATAGAGCTCCATTAGTGGAAAAAGTTAAAAGTTATAGCTCTCAGAATATAGCGATGCAAAAATATTTTTTTTTTCTATAGAAGTTTTTATTGTGCAAATCATAAAAAAATGAAATAAATGAGATATGGCTGTAATTGTACTGCCTCAAAGAATAAAGTTGCTTTATCAATTTAATCACATTCAAACTGGCATAAAAAAAAATCCTGAATTTGTTTGTTTTTGCTCATTCTGCCTCCCAAAAATTGGAATAGAAAGTGATCAAAAATTATGTGCCCGAACATGGTGACAATAAAAAGTCAACTTGTGGCACAAAAAATATGCCCTCACATGACTCTGTCAGCAGAAATATGGAAAAACTATGCAAAAACGATGCAAAAACTGACTTTTGCAAAAAAAGAATCTTTTCGTGTGTGAAAGCAGCCAAACATAAAAAACTATATAAATGATATCGCTGTTATTGCACCTACCCAAAGAATGAATCTGTCTAATCACTTATATGCATGAGGAACATCATAAAAAATAAATAAAACCAACTCTTGAACTAATCTGCTGTTGATTTGTTTATTCTGCCTTCCAAAGATCTCAGTAAAGGGTATGCCACACTAAGCGAGATCGCTAGCGAGATCACTAATGAGATCGCTACTGCGTCACCATTTATGATGCAGTAGCGATCTCGTTAGCGACTTATCTGTGTGTGACATGTGGCAGCGATGTGGCCCCTGCTGAGATGTCGCTGATCGCTTATGAACTTTCTGAGCCATTTTTTGGTAGTTGGTGTCCCGCTGGTGAGCCTGAATCGCTGAGTGTGACACCCTTTAAGAACGACTTCACCAGCGTCGCAGGTGGGACTAGGTTTTCCCAACGACCGCAGAGGTCGTTATACAGATCGCTGATGAGTTGGGTTTGGAATCACAGATCGCTGATGAGATGTGTTTGGAATCTAACTAGCGATCACATAGCGATCGCACTAGCGATCTCGCCAGGTCATGTCGTTGTCGTGATCGCTGGAGCTATCGCTAAGTGTGGCAGTGCCTTAAGACTAGATGCACATTTATCCTGAACTCTACACTGAGCACTTTCACAGATATATCCATGCAAATCTCTGAAATACGTGATTCAGATTGAACCACCTGCAGAAGATTATCTATAATGAGGCATATGGAGGCACTGTGGATACAGTCTGGCCTATGATATGGTGGTGGCCGCATTTTTAGGCGTGCATAAAAGCACTTTCAACCACAGCTTTGTGCAGTTTTGAAAATAAGGACACCGCTGAACAGAGGCAAGATAGAGTCCAGAGAAACTCTGCTGATTCAATATAGTGAATGGATCACTCAAAGTTTTCATCTATATCATGTCATTTGGAGATTTAGTTGGAAACCCCAATGTACAGTCATGGCCAAAAGTTTTGAGAATGA